>VRYO01001717.1:5240169-5266409 GCA_009812075.1 Sialia sialis | reverse complement strand
GTAGAAAGGAAGAAGTGTTGCCAAGTCAGTGAAATTTTAAGATAAAAAGAGAATTAAAATAGGTTTTATTATGTCTCTCCAACGCAGTACAAGTTGTTACATTAGCCACACGTATATGGTATTTGGCAAATATTAGAGACCAAAGTGGAACCTTATTTTGAATTGCATTAGTGAAATCTTCCCTAATAATTACACAGAGTGAAAGGAAATCCTCACCTCTACCACTGTTTTGAAATTTCTTCCATGCCAAACACATAATAACATCATAAAATGAGACATAAAACATGACATGTCAAAGACATAAAACATCATAAAAATATCATAATTCTTAAAGCTGCAAATTCAAACTAAAAGAGCCTGAAGAGACTGCTCAGAAAACACTGACTCCCATCATTTTCCTGTATTTGTACCATGGTCCATAAGTCATTATTAACCTTGGAAAAAGCACATCAGGAGTTATGTTCACAGGTGAGTGAGCAGCACATGGGCAAAATGCTGAGGGAGAGGGGTTGGGTTTGCATAAAACACAAAATGTCAGTGGGTTCAAATGAGTATGGAGATATGAACTTTAATTCAGATTCTGATTTAATTACAATAATAATACTTAATGCAACAAAGAAACAGCAGTCGTTACTCTAGATAATCATGTTTTCCTCAAGGAGCTCATTTTTTACTATGTCAGGATGATATAAGGGAAAAAAGTTAGAACATTGTTCTCTAACTGCTCCCAATTTTCAGCCCTTGGATAAATAGCTTCTTCTGACAATATTTTTCTTTCCAGGACAGAGATATGTAGGGCAGATTTTCATCTCAAAATATTTGCTCCAAAACACTGAGAAAGAAATACAGAAATATTTGCTGCAAGCTGCATCAAACTCATGAGAGGACAACGTCTAATATATGAGTTGAAATTTTGACATCTCTTGTGTCTCAGGTTCACAGTAAGGAAAAATAATTAAAGATTTGCAAGGGTTGCTTGGATGTCTTCAAGGACTTTTTTGATTGCTTGATTAAAATATGAATTTTTTCCCTAAGCTGTCTAACAACTGTTCTCTTGCTCTTTTAATTAAACACAGTGGAGTAAAAAATTATCTGGACTCTCCAATTGCTGTCCTCTTGTAAATATTTTTAGTGTCCATCACTGAAGTCTTCTTGTTGATCTTTCTTTGGTGGCAGAAAAAAATCCATTTTTTTGGCAAATAACAATGTAGCATAATGAATCGGCCTGACTTGGATTCTTCACTTACTTTCCCACCATAACCTTTACTATTTTCATGTCCTTAAGCAAGTTAGGTAATCTCTCTGTTTTTCTATCTCCCTTATTTACAGATAAAGAGTAAGATTCATTGCAGATATATTTGTGCAGTTTTTATGAATCTGATTTGGTTTAGGAACTATTATACAGTTTGAACCACAAGGGAAAAAAACTAAATTACAAAGTAAATTACCTTCAGTTACCAAATAATTGTGCCATTTTCTCCCAAATGTGAAAGATGCAGTTATTAGCAGAGGAATATCTCAAATGTATAATTTATTGGGAAGGCAGAAAGTTTCTTGTTAAGAAAGAAACTATTGCAAATATAGAGAGACTATGACTAATTCAATCAGCAAAATTACAGTCACTGCCAAGCCTCCTTCTTTCCAGAGGGAATAAGTTTCCTGTCATTTTCCAGTCCAAGTAGCACAGGTATCTGTACCCCTTGGGTACAAAACAGAGGAACACTTCATAGCAGATAGGCAGAAGCACTTATATGTCTATTTTTTAATTTTTTTTTTGTATGTACTTGATATACTCCATAGCCTGAAGTCCTGCTAAAGCTTTCTGTACATTTTTTAAAAAAAGATTTGTTGAATTTATCACTTCCAAATATTGATGTGCAGCAGAGCACCTCTGGGGGAATGCAGTGAGAGTGTAGAACTGCTGCTGTCCATCTCTCAAGTATGTTATTCTTTTATCCCAGGGTACAGGAGCATGGATTCCTCCTTGTGCCTTAGATTTTAAATCTGCTCTCTCATTATATGTGGCAAAGGGACGCACAGGTCATTTCTGAGAGAACCTCCCTGCCTTTAGCTCATCAGGACTGGCAATTTCAGGCAGAGAAGGGAATCCTTTACATTAAGAAGAATGAATTTGGCATACACAATCTTGTTATTTTTGCCTACTTTGGAAGGAGCAATGGAAGACATCTTGCCAGATTCCCTCCTGCAGAGACACTGAGACTGGAGCTAAAGGCTTTTTTTCCTCTTGACCCTGACACACAGCTGAGCTTTAAACAAAGCTCTCAAGTCCTTGGCCAAAGGAATAACTTCTCAGGGAATATTCTTTTTGCAGTTTACAAGTTCCCTGGTTTTCGTCTTCCAATCCTGCTTTCTCTGAAGCTTAAGGGCTTTTTCCTCTCAAGCTGATCCATAAACCCATCCTTAAGCCTCACACCAGCTCTTGACTAAGCCTTTGCCAGAGATCTCAGCCACAGCCAGGATGAAATATTTCTCAGGGGAGGTTTTGTTTCTGTTTCTAAATGCCCCTGGCAGCCCTGAACAGTCCTGGCGTGACCTGAGCTCTGCATTTTTCTTACTCTCAAAACAGCCCCTTACCTAAGCTTTAAAACTTTTACCACACTAAGTACAAGATTCCTCAGCTGTTGTCCAGATATAAAAATTCTTGGGAGAATTTATAGCCTGACCTTCCTTTTGCAACACATTTAAAGACCTGCTCAGGAAAATTAATCCACAAACACCAGGGGTTCATGTCCCAAAAAGGAGACAGAGTCCTTTTTGACTAATTCAAATAAAGGGAGAGCCATGGGGCATTCCTCTGGGGACTCTCCAATTTTTGGAGCCTCCTTTTTTATCCTGTTTTCCCATCTGCATTTCCCTGTCTCTTTCCCCATGGGCTGAGGTACTTGAGAGGCACAGACTTCCCAGAACACCTGATACCTGAGATTCCCCTCTAATGTATAACTCTCTTTTAATTTTTAATTCTTTTGGAATTCATGGTTTTTCCCCACTGCTGCTTTCATCTTTCAATATCCAATTTACTTTATTAGCAAACCTACAGTTTGTTTGTAAAGGCAAATATCTTTTTTCTATTCATCAGTCAGGGGAATCCTTCCCATTGTTTCTTTTATCTCTCAGTGCTGGTTTTATCTATCAGCAGATCCACAGCTTGTTTGTAATAATGCTGTAAACATGTGAACAAGGCAGAATATGAGGGTTAAAAATGGACATCTCTGTGTTTGTAGGGATGATCATTAAGAACTCAAAGTTAGCATGCTCTGTGGTGTCAATTAATGAGCTAGTAAAGGTT
The DNA here is from genome assembly GCA_009812075.1 of Sialia sialis. NCBI lineage: Eukaryota > Metazoa > Chordata > Aves > Passeriformes > Turdidae > Sialia > Sialia sialis. Next base: position 5,263,102 of record VRYO01001717.1, on the reverse strand, counting down.
TGGTCTAGGTTTCTAAAGCTTAAACCTGACATGGTGAATCTGAACCCTCCCTTCACAGTGACCTGTAGATGACAAGAAGCTCTTGAATAAGAAATTGTAACTCTGTTTTAAAGCACTGCCGTTATTATTGTGGCTTTAATCCATAGTCCTATGAATGGGAATCACAAACTCCTTCGTGAGGAGCCACTGTCATTACCTGCCCAGGCCTACCTTCAGTGGTATTTTTTCAGTGGCTTTAAAATATATATTTTTTATGTGACTTGGGTAACATCAGCCTGCAGCCTAGTGGCAGATTTCTATTGACTCTTGTTTGCATTTTTAACTACAGAAATCCATTCTTTGTGCCAATGATTAATGTGTGCTTTGTGTAGGGATATCACTGCTGCATTGACAGCGTGACATTGCTGGTAACTGGTGCAGAAAATGGCTCTTCAAAAATGCATGAAGCTTATCAGCTCTGAATAAATACTTGAACAGGTGTGTTTTCATGAGGAATGTTTAACCTGATTGCAAAAATAAGGGGGTTTCTTGTTTTCCTTTTTAATATTTAGGTTACAGAATCATTGTGATGGGTGAAGAAGCACAGCATAAAAAGCAGAATTTAAAGATACATAACGACACAAAAACACCCAGATCTCATCATAACTGGAAGCTGTGGAATTGGTGAGCCCCACTACCTAAAGAGTTGTGCTGTTTTGTGACCAGAAAGCACAACCAGATATCAAAATTATTTCTTCATCAATTATTGTTTGTTTATCTGAATCTTCCAATTTTGAAATCCATTTATAGTACTTCTTGATTTGCTTTTGGAGGCCAACAAACCTAAGAAATATTGGTTCTATGGAAAGCTGAATGAATTCAGAATGATTCTTCTAGCTCATAAGGAGAGATGATGAATGATTTCACCACATAAATAAAAACGGGAAGTCAATAGGTTGCCCAGAGAAGCTGTGGCTGCTCCATCCCTGGAAATGTCCAAGGAAAGGTTGGATGGGGTTTGGAACACCCTGGGATAGTAGGAAGTGTCCCTGCCCATGGCAGAGAGTGGGATAGATGGGATTTAAGGACCTTCCAACCCAAACCATCTAGTGATTCTGTGATTCTAAGATTACCTGCTACCTGAAAAGAGCAGGTATAAAACATGAAATCAAATTAGGGAGAAATTAGCAGATTCTTTGACTAAAAGTCTTTGATCCCAAAAGGACTGTTCAGTGAAAGCTGCTTTTCTTCCACCATTTGATTAATATTTTTGCTAATGCCAACAGAAGCAAGTAAAATACCTTCAATGAGGGATTTTATGTATGCACATGGAGTGCCTTGACTTCATTTTGAAGAGAAAAAACCCCTAATTAACAGTTTAATATTGCTTTTGTTATTTCCTTTATGATGCTCATAATTGCACTGCTGATTTTTAATTAAACATGCATTTTGTGAAATATGTCGCATAAATAACCCTTGTGAGCCATGCTTTTAATAACTATTCATCATTCATCTAGGCAGTACAAAGGGCACTGGAAACAATTACTGAAATGTGCTTATACAAGGCAGAGCAGAGCTCAGGAGACTTCCCAGAGCATCTCATTGTCTGATTAAACCCCCTGATGGATTTACAGTGGACCCTGTTTTAACAGATAAGATAAATCTACTGTTGTCCTGATTCCTCATTATTAAAACCAATATCCTAATTATTTCTGGCAGGTTATTTCTAAGGTATTACTTTGGCTGTCCATAAATTGAATGTTTATATCCTTGCTGACATTTTTCTTTCTTTGGGACTTCTGTGGTGAGGGACTCTGGAATACGCATTGGTGTGCTGAGCTGAGTGAGCAGATTTTTCAATACTTTGGTAGGATCTGTGCTTTTGGTGCCCTGCAGAACTTGAGGATGGAAAAACAGAGAAATTCTCTGTGTTTAATGAGACTCCATCACCATTTGGACTGCAGGGAGCAGTTTCTGGGTTCAATGCCATTATATTTCCTTTGACTGAACCCAGTGAATTGTTTCCTGCTCCAGGATTGTGCTGCTAAAACCAGAAGGCATCATGAAGGAGTAAGAGGAAGCCACAGAGGTGCCATAGGGTTGATCTTTTGATTTTAAGGTTTAATTTTAATAAATTTTGGCTGCGGATCAGTTATTTTTCAAAATAATTTTGTAAAAAAAGAAAAAGAAGTTTTGGTAGATTTTACAGATTCATAGAATGATTCAGGCTGGAAGGGATCCTATACCCATCCAGTGCCAGCCCCTGCCACGAGCAGGGACACCTCCCACTATCCCAGGTTGATCCAAGCCCCATCCAGCCTGGCCTGGACCACTCCCAGGATATATTTATCTGTCATTCACAGACATACCCGAAAGCTTTCTGAGTAGAGGAATGCTTCAGATTGACTTACATTTCTGTCCACCTTTCCCAGAGCCATAATCATAATTAAACACTGTTTTTTCACAGTCACACTTCCATTTAAATTGATCATTGCCCTTTATCCTGATGTGCTGGATGAGCAGCAGTTTCATCCTCAATAATACACACTTATGTTCCTTTGTGAATCTGTTAAAATAAAAAAAGTGTTTATAAGAATTTCTTTCCTTACTTTTGCTTAATGGCAATTATTTTTGCAGGGATCTTGCCAGCAGTTCAGCCCAGCCCCACCCAGATTACCTGGCAGTGAATATTCCTGGGAAGGCAGCTGTAATGTTGCCCTACCTTCCTAAAACACACTCAGCTTAATCTTAGTTTGTCTTTTTCTAGTGCCATGTACAGGGGAACTGCTCTTCTTGATGATTTTGGGCTGAAGATCATCTGTTTAATCTTCCAGCTTCCTGGTGTATTTTGCTTCAAACACATCTAGGGCTGAAACCAGCTCTAGCTTCACTTTAGCTTTATACAGTTGTGTGGTGTAGAACCTATTCCTAATTAACAGAAAGGAATAATTTTGCTACGCAGAAACAACTCTGATCCTGGAACAAAAACAAAGACACACTAGGGAGGTGATTTCCTGTATTTGGCAGGAAATTTATCTGATCCTGAGGAATAAAATATGACCCAATAGATTAATTATTTTAGAAAACGCTTGCGATCTTTGGCATTTAGAATTAAAATCTTTTTGGCTGGATAATTTGAGAGAAGAATTTCTGTTGTATTTACCCTGAGAGGATGTTGTTTAGAACACACTTCTTGAGACAGAACGATTCCATATGTTAAATACTGATTATTAGAAAACAAAGCCTTAGGGAGAAGTTGTCTGAAAGGGATTTGTAGAACCTTTGAAAAAGAGACTGGTGGAAAATCACCTCAAACTCTGGAAAACTTGTAGCAGGCTCCCAAAGCTGAACATTCCTCTGCAAGGGTTCTGTTCTTGAATGTTCCCCCCAAGCTTTTTGTTTGCACAAGTATTACAAACAAACTGAGAGGATTTCAGCTCTGGTGTTTTTTGGGATTGATGGTGCTTCCACCTTTTGTTTAATTGCAGGTGTCTCTGGGAATAAAATGCTGCAGAATTAATCTCAAGTTCCTGGCTTCTCATCCTGCTCTTAGCACCTGCTTGATTATGGACTGTTGCAAGACCAGCTGAACATCTGGTGTCTTCCCTCTGTGTCCCACTGTAGAAAAGCCTCCAAATTGTACTGAAAATTTCCCTGAGCCTTCCTCCTGAGCCTGCCTTCATTCCATGATCTTTACATTCCAAGGCAGAAACCATTTCCAGAATACTGATTGCAAACTCTAGAGCACTGAGACAGATGGCTCAAATCTAATCCCATGTGTAGTATATCTATAGAGAAAACAAAAACAAGTGTTCACTCTCATTTAGAAAGCTGGTCCACAATGAAATTTAAAAGCAGTTTACAGTAATTTCACGATTATAAGCCACACCTGATTATAAGCCGCACCTCCCAGTAGCTGGGTAGACCACGGGATTTGTCCATAGATAAGCCGCACCTGAATATAAGCCGCACTACTGGGATAGGCTGGATTCTTCAATGAAAAAGGTGTGGCTTATAATCATGAAATTACTGTAATTCTAAATTTTGCTCAGCCAGCTAAGCCAGGTAATTTGGATCAAAGCAGAAGGAAGATTTGGGAAAGAAATACATTTGAATTTGAAAATCAAAGGGAGATGAACCATCATCATGCTTTAAACATTTGACAATTAGCAATTTAGTGCTAAAATTAGTAATGTAGTGTTTCAATTAGTAATGTAGTGTTACAACATGATTATGTTCAAAACTTGGATTTTACAGGGACAGCCACCAGTAGATCCCTGTCCCCTGAGGAGCAACATGTTGAAGGTAGAGAAGACCTGCAGGCTCTCTGGATACTGAACTCTAAAACACTGAGAAAAAACAGATAATTAGAGTGCTTTTTGTGGAAAATATTTGCTCATAATTAAATCAGAGAACATCCAATGTGTACATTAAGAGTGCTTCATTATGACTGTAACGACATCAGACAAAAGCTGTCAATTAGTAATTGGACTCTTGAACTCCTCTTCCAGCTGAGGAAAGGGTGTAATAAGGAAGAGAAATTATTTGCAGAAGGAAAACAATAATTTAAAAAGCCTTCTCCTCCTCATTTTTAAGATAATGTCCCAGAACTCTGCGGAAATTCAGTCATGGCCAGGTTTCACCAGTTTGAATGAGTTCAGAGTAGCAGTGCTCTTCTGTATTACACCTGTATTTACAACAATGCAGAGAATCCCATGGCTGTATCCTGGATGTTTGACTTCTCAGCACTGAGAAAGAAAGGTAGAAAACATCTGCAATTCAAGTCGTTCATCTGGCTTAATATGAAGTGACACGAAAAAAGGATGTTACTGAGCAGGGACTTTTTAAAAGAAACTTGTAGCTCTAGATAATGTATCACTAGACTTTTATTCAGAACAATTCCTGAGTGGATACAGGAATTTCCTCTCCAATTGAAGCATGAGTGCTACATAATCTGTAAATAAGTGCAGTTGCCTGCCTGCTGTGGTGTGCCATGCTAAAGTCATTTCATGATGTCACATTCAGTGAAACTTCTGTGTGAAAAGAATGAGTGAAATAAAACTTGGGAAGCAGATCTTGGGCTAAAAGAGAATGCACCAAGTGCAGTTCCCTCTTTTTATTTATTTATTTATTTTTTTTAAAATCCATCTGTGCTGAGCAATCACAGTTTATTCAATCTTAAAAAAAAAAAAAAATCTGTCTAAGCCAAGCTTTACTGTTCCTCATGTCACCAGGGCAACTGAATTCCTAAGGAAGAAAAATCAAAAGCCTTGTTTGCAGTGATGTAAGTGCAATTTATTGCATTTTTATTCACTTTGTCTTTCTTTTAACTTTACGTTGACTTCATGATTTTGTTTTTCATTTTCACATTGCATGCTTTTAAGCAAATTAAGAAGTTTGGCTGATCCTTAAATAAGGATTTTACCCTAATTAATATTTTCAACTCTTCAGTAATTTAACTCTCACATCAGTATTTTTAAAAACACCTCAAAAAGAGCAACGCTGGGATGAGAAGACAAGCCAATGATCTCTAAAATGTTTTTTCTGCTCTTTTCATACCTAGGTAGCAGTGAAATAGGGTTAGACTCATAAACAGCCTGTTTTCCCTTATTTTAAAAATGAAAATTTGCCATCTGCTTTAACAGCTTAAATGTAACATTATTGGAATCTGGGAAGAATTGAAATAACATATTTTGCCTGCAAGGATCAATTTTCTAAAATATAGGTAGGCTTTAAAATCATTAGAGCAGACAAAGTGCCGAGTAAAGCAGAACTTCTTTTGGGAAGCAGCCAGTAAATATCAGAAGGTGGCTCCTTATATTTTGAAAAAACATTTGTAGGTTGCAGACATGGTAACAAAAAAAAAAAAAAAAATTAAGTTGCTTTAAATATGGAAATTATGAGGATGGGGGATATTTACATTGCTCCCAAAACTCCTGTTCCAGTGTCCCCAGGTGGCACAGAGCTTCCCACACTTAGGCCATGTGGCATTTACTGGGAATATTCACCTTCCCTCTAAATCCCAGGAGATAATATTGTGAAATTACAAATTTCAGGAATGTTTCAGTTGAATACAAGGCTCATTCCCACAGTTCATCGAGTTCTCTGTGCTACAGCCTTACCCCTGGTATAGACTTGCAGAGATGTTCGTGGCTAAGTGAGGGTTTTCCTTTCAAGAAAAGGAAAAAACAAACAAACAAACAAACAAAAATCCCATAAACCTGAATACTAAATATCTAAATCTCCCTAAGTTTTGTTTATTTGGGGTTTTTTAATCAGTAAATGCTCATATAAATAATTTACGGTAAGAAACAAGATTAGAATTATGAACAGCGGAGAAATGACCATGTCCCCTAATTCTGGGTGGCTTCCCAGTTTAGATGGAAAGAAATTTGAGCTCAAGTAATTTTTCCAGTTTCACTGAGGAGTTTTCATCTCTGCCACTGGTTAGTGTGAGCCTTTTAAGGATTCATGGCATGCTTTGGTTCACCAATCTCATTTACACAGTCCACAGGTCCATAATTTCCTCTGTCCAGTACGGTGCAATTAAATGGAGACTAATCTGAAAAATACAATTTGAGTGCTACAAATATGATTTCTATTAAAAAGAATATTTTGCAATCTTCTACTTTTATTTATTCATGGAATCGCAGAGTCAATAAGGCTGGAAAAGAACCCCAAGACCATCAAGCCAAACCTTTGCCAGAATCCCACTGTGGCCACTCAGCTGCATCACAAAATGTTTGTATGGTCCTCTAGGGACCAGAGCAAGGATCAGGACTTTTCCCTACCCTGCCACTGTTTACATGTTCACGTTTGTTTTTGTTTTTATTTTTGGTTCAGATTAAAAATAAAATGTCCTTTAAATGCTTTGGATATAACAATTTTCTGTTTTCTATAAAATAAATATGAAAGAATCCCTCAGTTTTGAAACCAGCTGAGATGAAGCTGGGACAGAATCTTTTCATGAGCTCTATTTTAATTATTGCAAGAAGACAATAATTGATGTGCTAAGCATTAAAAGTTCATTTGGACTTGATTATTTTCTCTTTTAATACTTTGGCCTCCATAATAAATTTTTAAGCTTCCTGTAATATCTGAAAATAAAATTAATTTGGCAGTTTTCTTTAAAAATAGAAATGTGAGAATTTGAAATGCAGTTATTTTAAAACTGATGAGAACCCCTCTGATTTTCATTTACCAGCAGAGCAAAACCTGACCTATATTATAAATGCTTACTATGCCACAGACATTTCAAAGAATTTTATGCCCAAACTTAAAGAAAATACATTACTTAGTCCAGTGCTAATCTTTTCCTTTCTATAATGCTAAGCCTCATTTATGCTTTAAAACTTCATTAGAAATAACTGTAGGCCATATTATTTTAAATGGACTCTTTGATCAAAGGAAGGATTTTCTCCCCCAGTATCATTTTCCTTTCCTTGTATTTAGGACTTTCTATTGATTTTTGACTTTCACTTTGGACCTATTTTTTTTTTTTCTTCCTAAGCAATATTTTTTTTCTCCCAGAGAGATCTTTTGTGAGTTGAAAACCTGACTATGTGGAAGAGGATAAGCATTAGGAAACTGTCCATGTCAAACTTGAAGCTGCAGAAATTGCTGTAAAAATTATCTGCAACGCAGGAGAAAAATTCATGCACAGTTGCTACATGGAGCATGTTCTTAGAGCCTCCTGCACCAAGAATTTTCCTTTGGCTACTCTGAGCTGAGGCATTTTTAAGAGATCTTACTGTGTGATTCCTACCAAAAGAAGGTTCTGTACACCTCTATATGTCTGGGACAGCCTCAACATGATCATGGAGTATTATAGGACCTTCGGAAAAAATATTCTGATGTCTTTACAAGAACTGGAATTGAATTATTTATTTAAGTTTAATTTATTTAATATATTAATATATTTTATTTATTTAAGCTTATTTAAGTTTTTTATTAAGTTTATTATTTATTTTAGTTATTATTATTAAGCTCCAAACCCCTGTAGATGTGGTGCTTGAGGACATGGTTTAGAGGTGAACTTGGTGCTGGGTTGATGGTTGGACTTGGCCGTCTTAAAAATCTTTCCCAACCTTTATTATTCTTTGTGTCTACTTTTCCTCCTTTTCCTTATATACTCAATTTGGATCATCTGGGTCATTAAAAGTTCTAGATAAATGTTCTGGAAATCTGGGAAACAAGGCTAATGGATTGCTATGATCAAAATTCCCAGGAAATTCAATTGTAATTATTGGTCAAACTATTCCTTTTAATTGCTAAGACTTTTTAAACTGGTACCTCTCCCTTTAGGTTCCTCAACAACTCTAATTCTCAATTTATTTATTTTTTCAGTACATGTGGGTTTTTTTAGTTTCAATAATAGTTGAACATGTTTTCCCAGACCTATTTGAAATGAAAAATGGAAATAAAATGTATTTGGTACCTCCTTGTCCTGGTGCTAAATTTGCTGCTTCCATAATTTAGGAAACTTTTGAGGCCATCTCCTGGTTAATACTTGACATCAGTAAATGTTCCTAAATCCTGCAGAGTCAGAACTCCTGATCTGAGTTTGACTGGCACAAGATTGATATAAATAGATGCCAAGGTGGTTATCCAGATTTTCTGATCAGGCAAAAAGGGATGTGGAATTGGATAAAGTAAAAGTCCACATTAGCCCTTCTGCCAATAATGGAATTTGGTGATTGCTCTTGCAGTCAATTGTTGTTTGACAGCAATGTGTTCCTCTGGGATACTCTAAATCCACGTAATTTCCTACCACTCCACTAGAAAGATGTCATGATTATGACACACAAACCTGTTTATAATTGGCCTCTTATGTTATAATTGAGAAGGAATAAAAATCAGTCTGGAAATTATTAATGAAATAGAACCTTATTAAATTAATTGAAGGAGAATCCAGATGCAGATTGAAGATTAGATGATCTAAAACACTTCCTTTTAATGTTTTCTGATATACAGAACCAGTCTTTATTCACAAAAGATCTTCCTCAATTTCCTAAACTTTCTCAAGCCAGCTCAGGGGTATGCAGCAATAATTTTTCCATTTGACCATTCCTTCCTGGAGAATGCTTTCTTTGATCATTCTGAAGTGAGAGGAGATGCTGATCCTTGAGCCAGTGAATTTCTGGAGTCTCAAAATTGTTTAAAGCATTTGATGTTTTAAAAAAAACCTGCCCCAAATTCAAACTGCTCTATTGCAACACCTTTCTTTGGGGGATTGGTAAAAAATTAATGATTTTTAAGCCATGACAGTCAAGCAAACTTCAATAAGATAAATTTCAATCACTGATGTCTTTCAAAGCTTATATAGATAATTTTAGGGAAGTTTTATGCCTGTGGGAAATTGCCCTCTTACAACAACTGGTTTATGACAAGGAATAACATTCCTTCTCTAAAGTACTTAGGCTGAGATGTGCAGGAATCAGTTCCAAACCAAATGGCAAAACAAGGAACAGCTGCTCCTGTTTTCTGGTTTGTAAACTGTGCTTCCAGTGTTTCCCTGGGAATGCCTTGGGAGAAGACAATAAACTCCATTCTCTGAGGTCTCACTTCTTTTTATCCTCTCCTATCATATTTATCCTGCAGTCTCACAGCCAAAATAATCTCTTGATAATCTGCTTTTCCTGTAAGTGTCAAACTGCCTCAGTAATGAGTATGGACAAAAGGCTGGGAATAGGCATGATGAGAAAATTAGGAAGAAAATGGAAAACGTGTACTTTTTCATTGCATTCCTGCTCATGAACATTTAACTCAAGGTAGAAGTATGTTTGAAAACCATGGAAAAGCTGATCTCTGCTGAAATACTTTTTGCTTTTGTTTCCAATTTAATAATTCTGTGAAAGGCTCATTTCTGAAACATTATCAGCACTGTGCTTTCAAGTTTCATTCCAGAAGATAACTCAGAGTTATTGTAGAATAGAAAATGAAAATATTGCAAAGTTTTATATGCTTTCAGCAATTTTTTTCTCTTAAGGTGGTCAAGAAGAATTGAAACTGGATTTTTTGTTATTATGCATTTTCTTATTTATCTCAGTTAAATAGATCCAGAACAATGAAATAGTACTTTTCAAGCAGTGTTGAATTTAGAAAACTCCTATTTCTTCTAATCAATGCAGCTTGGATTTTCAACTGAAAGTTGGGGTTACTTAATAAAATCACAAAGGGGATTAAATATCCTGACATTCATTATACTTTTAAATAAATTAATGCTCAGTGTCCAGAAAGAATATCCATTTTTATAACAGGAATAACACTAAAAGGAACCACAAGGGAAATTCACAAAATAAATTTTCAAAGTAAATCAGCTTTTGCTTAAAATTTGAGGCTGTTCTGGGTTATTCTCTCAGGATATTGGTCTGTAGATACCAGCAGTAAAAATTCTTGCTCTGCAATCTCCTGTGCCATTTCACCAAGATAATTTATGACAAACATTTAAATGACAGCTCAAAAGAATATCATAGGATATTGATTAAATTTGCCACTGGAAAATGGTTTTATTTGCAGATAGAAAATCAACAGAGCTCAGGACTTGAAGTTGAAAATTTCTTGTAATACCTTTTGTGTCTAAGAGAACTTATTATAATGTAACAATTTATCGAGATTTTTCTTATGTTAATGATGCAAATCAGAAGCTTAAAGACGTCTAAAATGTATGAATATTTGGAATGAAGCTGATTCATGCCAACAAATTAGGTATTTTCCTGAAAAGAAGATTTTCTGAATAGTTCCTACTGGCATGAAAGAAATGGAAGACCCCAAAGTCATCAGGGAAATCAATCCCATTGCAGAGATTATTCCTAAAATTGGCCTGTGACTGTTACTTTAGCATGGAGACTAGAAAAATACTGATAAATTCTCTCTAGGCCAGATGGGGTTTCTCCCCCCATGGTGTAGTTTTATTTCAGGCTGGTGCAGAAATATATCTGCACCAAGAACAGATCCAAGCAGCAGAGCAGGGACAGACATTCAGAATTCAGAGGATTTGGGGTCAGACTGCCTCTAATCTGATCCTGTCAATTGAATTCCAGCTATTGCCTAAGAAATTCCTCCAGAGACCATCTTCTGATTAGGAATTTTTCTAAAAAGAAACTGAACCTGTGCTCCCAGAGTTAAGGAAAATGGGCTGAATAGCTTATGGGAGATGATGAAGAGCTGCTTCTAAACCAGTGTACTCACACTCCACAAAACCTACACTACTGAAAAGTGATGCTTCCTTCAAGAGCTCTTCATCAGGAATGTCAGGAGGAATTTCTCCATGGAAAAGGTTGTTAAATACTGCCAGGGATGTAAGAGAGCAGGGCAGGGGTCTGAGACAGAGAGGACACATTGCCCAGAGTTTTTTTGTGGCAAACAGCCTGGTTTATTGTAGGGTTCCTTGTTTTATAGGAGATTGCAAAGATACTCATCCAGACACCTGACTGGTCTGGTCTTGGTAGTTATCTCCCTGACCTGTCTGAAGCCCAGGGTGGAACACAGCTGGGTGAAATCTCTTAACACCCAAACCAATTGTCCAGTACAAGCAGCTTGTAGTGGCCCACATGGAGGTGTTGGAGTCACCATCCCTGGAGGTGGCCAAGGAAAGTGTGGATGTGGCACTCAGTGCTCTGGGCTGGTGACATGGTGGGGATTGAGCTTGGACTCATTGATCTCAAACCAAATGATTCTGTGATATAAATAAATTACAGTGAAGCTCTATCACCACAGAACATCCATTACTACTCTTGCAAAATCTGCTCTGAAGGAATTCTCAGCATCGGCTGTAGCAAGTTTGCATGGATTAGGATGGCAAATTACACCTGAACTTTTTGTGTATTGGAGAGTTAATATCCTGTGTCAGAGCACACAGCACAGGAGGACAAGAGACGTCTGTGCAAAGCAGCCTGCAGGCCTAGGCTGAGCAGCACAGACAAAGTAATTACAGGCACTTCAGGAGGAACTAATAAACGTTTCCCAAATCCATTTTAAAAGAAATTGGAAAAGGACTTTGTCAGCATTCAGACAGGCCTGCAGGAGAACACAGCCTCTGACATTTTCATTGAGCCACCCTCTCCCCAGTCCTTCAGGAAAAGGGAGTTTGTAGAACTCGGAGTCCAAATGTCGAAGATTACTCATCACTACTTCAAATGTGCAGCTCCTGAGGACTCCTTTGCCACAAATGTTTCTCCTAAATTGAAGAAACTTTTTGAAAGATTGAAATAGTCTATAGACTAGAAAGTGCAGTTTCTGTCAAGTTAGAAATATGACAATTTTGTGACTATTTCAGGAACAAACTACATTGATGCTTTATTTCATTTCCCAGATCTCTGTTGGCTGAAGTGAAAATATTACCTACTGGAGCAAAAGCTTGCAGCAGTTCTTACAGTGACCTTAAGAAAAGTGCATAAAATATGTTTGCAGTGCTGTAATTCTTTCCTGTGAAGGTGGGGAGGTCCTGGCACAGGGTGCCCAGAGAAGCTGTGGCTTCGCCTGGATCCCTGGAAGTGTCCAAGGCCAGGTTGGATGGGGCTTGAAGCAACCTGGGACAGTGGAAGATGTCCGTGCACATGACAGGGAGTGGGACAAGACAATCTTTAAGTCCCTTCCAACCCAAACCAGTCCCTGATTTTATATCATATATTGAGCATCCCTGTAGCCACTCCCCTGTCTGCAGCAATCTGTGCATTTCCATGTGCTTCAAACTCCCATATTTTATATTTCTTCCCTGACAGACTCAAATCTGAGCCTAATTTTAAACATTCCCTTTTCAAACCATCTGCATAAGCTCCATATCCTTCACGTTCTGCTGAACATGTGGGGATGTGACAATCACACAATTTCATTTGCTCTCTCTGAAAGATTTTTTAGGAAGCTACAAAGGAAACATTTCATGACTTTATAAAGATCTCTTACTTACCCATGGATTCAAAGTATTGTGGTCCTCCTGAATTTGTTTACTTAGTTTTCCATTTGATGAAAATATGTTCATGAGGTTGTGCTTTGTGAGCTCCTGGTGGGAATTAAATTCTTGGGGCTGAAAAAGGGAACAAATCAGAACAGAGCAGATGGGGAGGAGGGAATTTTTGTTTCAATGTAGAGTGTATTAAATTAGCTAAAGTGAGACTAAAAGGGTAAATGAGTGAAAAATCTGGAAAATAATAACTGGTAGAGTCTTCTTCCTTTATAATTTAGGGTTTGATATTTGAGTATATTATTCTTACCTGTCTCATATCCCAGTTATCTCCCTTATACAGTAGAGGGAGAAGGTTTAATTTCAGTTCAATAGTTTTGTTTGTTCATCTTCAGCTATAATAGACAAAATTAAGGTTTATTCATGTTAGGGAAATAAACATTTTTCTTACCACCCTCTGAATTCTTGAGCAAGAGGAAATTCCTTCATAATTTTTAATACACTTAATTTGTTTTTGTTTTTGTTTTTTTCTTTTAATAAGGTGTTTTGGGTCATACAGAGCTGTAGGTCCCACTAGGTCCTGCTTAATCTCTACGCCATTCAGGCTAAATTAAAAATAGATTATGTATTTAAATATAACAGGTAAATAGTACAGTGTAGCAGGGGAGGAAAGCTCAAGAACTGATTTCATGTCTGTGACCACATAATACATCCAACAACTTATTAGGGCTGTCATTCATTTTTGTCTTACCTCTGAGGCAAAGTTTTGGGAGTATTTCATAGACAAAAATACATAAGAGAGAAACAAGGAATGGTTTAAAACTTTGGCCACACTCTTCAATTTTAGCATAAACTAAAGAAATTGCCAGACAGTGGAGGGTGGTGGTTGTTGCCATCACTCACAGGCTCTTTGGAGGTGAGCAATTATTTTCTTTTTCATCACCTGATCTCCTTGGGTTTCATTTTTCTCTCATGTCACCAACGATTCAGCATTACCTCCAAAATACTGTGTGCTCAGAGTAGGGATAGAATTAGTGGGGGCTGAAAGCTACAGGTTTTGCACTTGTAGTCCTGATCTTAATTAACATTTAACTGTTAGCAGGAAATGTCTTTGGAGTGAACGAATCCAGTGTAGTTTGGAGCTTGAAATTGGCCTCATCAATCATTTTTTTAAATCCTCCCATCACAGCCATCCCCAATTTCCTTGGTGAGAGAAGCTCAGGAGCAGCACCTCCTCACTTGTGAAGCATGAAGACTATTAGAAGAGGAAATTTCTGATTAAAACCAGAGGGCTGCTGGACATCTGCAAGGCTGCAAATGAGGCAGCTACTTCCCACTGCTTTTCATGGATCTGCTGGAAATGATCACCTGTCCAAGCTCATCCAAGGAGCACAAGTCCTAGTACTCCCTTCATTTCTGTGAAGGAACTTTCTCATTTTACCCTCAAAATTTAATGATTTCAGTAATTATTGGTGCTTTTTTTGATGTTCCTTCCTTGATTTTGTGGAGCATTAATTAAGCACCCTGAGTCTCATTTCATGAGCAGACTTTCCTTTCATGTCTATTTCACATTTTTTCTGGCTTAGACTAGATGGGTTTGATTTTCTAAGTATCAGGGCTCAAGAAAGCTGGTTATATGTTGTTAATTTCTCATGCAATTTTTTTTTTTCAAAAGAATCCTGTAGATTATATATTTGTGGGAATGTGAAAGAGGAAATATTTGCCACAGGGAACAGAGTTCAGGTGCCAGTCTTAACTTTCACCTCATCTTCCCAGCTCACTTTCCAGTGTTTTCTGTTGCTATTGGGGATTTTTTTTCCAGAACATTTGTGTGAAACATTTATACCTGTAAATACCTCAATTAAAAAATTAATATGGTGTTGCTCAACATGAAAAAGCCTTTGGAATCCCTCACACTTTTTTTTAACCTGATTTCAAAAATACCAGAAGAGATTAAATCCACCTTTCTGGCCCCTTTATCACTAAGCAGAAGAGTCCCTAATGCTGCAGTTGTGTTGGATCAACATTATTTACCTGGATTTTTTCCTTTCTGTTGTATTGGATAGTCTGGTCCAGGCTCATCTCCCAGTGCTTTAATGGGAGAATAAAAGTTTTACAGCCTAATGGCTTGGCTGTGACAGTTTTCTTAATGCCTGCCCAGAGCTGAAAAATGCCAGTGCAAGAATGACAGCTGGAAGAAGGACAGAAGCAAAGATGTTCTGTGAGTGAATCAACACGCTTTGGGTAAGTATGTAGTGTTTCATTCCTATGTACACAGACTTTTTTTCTCATCCTATGAAAAAATTTCCCACCACACATCAATCCTGAGCTCTCATCAGGAACATTGCATCATTCTGTTTTCTTCATTTAATGATATTATAGGCTTAACTGCAATTCCTTTCATTATTGCTTTTTGTGAGCTTTAAGCCAAACACAATGACAACTACATAAAACTAAATTATTTTCCTTCTCATTTGTGCAACCTGTTCCAATCTTATTTTGCCATTTTCAAAATGAGTCTTTAGTCAGAAAACTACTCCAGGTCAGGTTTCTGTCCCTTATTCCCTAGTACTCCTCTCATTTTGGGGAAAATAAATCATGACATTCTCAGAATCAGATTATTCCCAGTTACTGTATAATTCTGTGATTTAGTTTCATTATGTAATATTGGCAGCAAGAAGATTCTTAATTAGTTGTACTTGCTCTTCAGAAAAGTTTTCAGAAAAGTCAGTAAAATCAAAAGTTCAACCTAAGCATGTTCTCAACACTTAAATTAACAAGATTAATCACTAGAGTAGCTTGAGGTTATAAAATGAGGGAGGATGTGATTTCTTAGCAAAAAATGCACGTGGAATATTATGGGAGCCAAAGGCACTTCCAAGGAGAATCATTTCCCAAGGAAATTTGGCTTTGTTTTGGGGAAGAATGCTGGCATTCCATGTTTCCTCCATTGCAGCACTATGGGCTGTTCCAGATAACAAACAAAAATGAAATATGGCCTTCAGGCTGAGCAATTTAAAAGAAATTCAGACGAGTCATACCAAGCAAAATCAAAGTGTCCCTCATGAATCACTGCTTTTGCAGAAATCTCCTTCTCTCCACCCCACTCTGGTTATTTACAGTGATAAATTTGATTCAAAACTCTTGCATTTAAGACAGAGCATAAGAAGGAGATGAAATTGTGTGAATGATTAATACACACCCTGTCTGTGGAGCACTGGAAGGAACCTACACTTTTTTGAGTCTGTACTTTTTGCTTATTCATAAGTTTTAACAAACTCCGTATTTCAGACTTCTGCCAACTGCTGACAGCCAAGACAAACTGTCTTTTTTCTGCCTTACAGAAAAATTGACAATAATTTGATTAGGCTGATTTATAACATTAGAAAGCAAGAAGAAGATGAGGAGGGGATTAATGAAATTATGACAAACTGATCCCAGAGAAACTGTGAAGTATTAGAATTTTCTTTTTTAGTCAATAGGACACATCTGGAAGTAAACTAGACCATAGCTGATTAGATTTAAAGAATAATAGCTGTAATTTCTACTTGATAACTGTCACCTAGAGCGGATAAATTAAAGGTCTCACAAAGCAGTAATCACCTCAGCATTACAGGAGGGTGTATTTATAGAGAAAATGTTCTAATAGGGTATTTTCATTCTGGAAGAAGGGTTTTAATTTCTTCCTTAGAATGTGTTTCCAGTTGGAGACTTAGGGTAAGCTTTAAAGGAAAGTGAAGACTCAGAACAAAATCTGGAGGGGAAATGTCTACCAAGGGGAAAAAAAATCAACACCAAGAGCAAGCAAAGAACCTCTGGACACATGCTGACCTCATCCACTAAAGCTGAGTGTTCTGAGGTGCAGAAACAGCATCAGCAAGAGAAGGAAAGTGGGGCAAGAAGGACAAAGAAATCTTGTGAGAATCCTGTGGGAAAAAATCCCAAAACAACAGCATTACCAATAGAAGGAAAAGGGGGCAAGAAGGACAAAGAAGTCTTGTGAGAATCCTGTAGAAAAGAAAACCAAGAGCCTCATTTCTCCAATAGCTGCCCTGAGTTCTTCCTTTGGGAGGGGATTTTAAGCAGGAGTCAGTTTGAACAAGCCTTAGCCAATTAGCCCCAAGCAAATGCTCCAAGTCTTGAAATGAAAAAGAAAATTGGAGGCAAGCAGTCAGTAAACAGTTGCAGCCGTTCCCTGTGTCTCGTAAGGCCAACAAATAAAGTGATTACCAAATAATTCAGAGGTCAGTGTCCAAAAAATATATATATAATCTGCAAGAGCTGCCTCCTCAGGGCAATAAATTTGCTATTATTGCATCTGCTGCTAAATGCATTCTTGAGCCTGGTTCTGCTCTGGAGGCTTTTCTGGGAATGCTAATAACAGCATTTCAGGGAGAGGCTGCTGAATGGAAAATTGCAGTAAGATCCAGGGAATGTTTCTTCAATTCACAGATCTGAGTCAAATTCCCAGAGTTAACATTGGACTATAGGGAACACATTTACAATAAAATTCTTAAATTTAGTTTTTGTTATTTTTTTTTCCAATGAATCTAAAAGTGTTTGCAATATCCTTCCTAACTCTCTCAATTAATAAATCTCCAAAATGTAGCATAAATATAATACAGGATCTTGGGGTCACCTGGGAATGTCTCTGCAGACAAATTAATCCTACTGATAACAGCCTGACATTATCAGAGTAAATAGCTCATTTCTCACTGTCCTAATTACATGGGCCAAAGAAACATGATTTGTCTTATGCTGTCAGGACTATTTATTTAATCCAAATGCAATATTTTTTTACATTTCTAAAATACAAGAGTGATTTTCTTGTGAGACTCCTGGTTGCCCGAGGCCAGTTCACTTTCTGGATTTTCTGGATTGGGCACTTGGGAGCAATTGAGTGAAAATCTATCTTTATATGATAAGTGCTTTCTTTGAACACAGGTATCACTCTACTTGCTTGAGAGAGGGGTTTTATGAATTGTTGGGGCATCTTACTGTATTCCATGCTTGCTGTGTTTTCCAAGGGAGCAATCTGTGCTGCACACCCTCTCTGAGGAAGAAGCCAGAAGCAAATTCCTCTGCAGTTATTCCTCCTGTGCCATATGGAGCAAGAGGAGCTGTGAGGACGCCTCACTCATGGTGGGGAGTGTGGCACGATCTCCTCTGTGGCTGTGGTGTGAGTTACAGAGCTGGCAGGAGGATAAATTCCATATGGAGCAGGTGCCAGAAGAGGCAGGTGTGTTTTGAGCATAGACTGCACCAGTGACAGAATCTCACACTGGTTTGGGTTAGAAGGGATCTCAAAGCCCATCCCCACCCTTTTCCAGGGGCAGTCACATTTCACCTCACCAGGCTGCTCCAAGCTCCATCCTGGAGCAGCAGCCGCCAATAAAACACGTGAAACACAGAGCCACGAACAGGACAAAGGACAGGAAAGCAGCAGATTTTGACATCAGTTTGGAGAGCTCTGTCCCAGCAGAAGGTATGGCCAGAACATCTGTGGCAGTTTTTTGGAATCAAAGTCCTCTTTCCACCCCAGATTTCCTTTCCCATTTCTGGGAATATACAGAGGATAAGCTCATCTGCCCTTGACAGAGTTTAAATCATTTTTGAGACCAAGATTTTTCTGGTTTCACCAGGCTCCTTTCTTGCTTATTCTGTACAATTACCTGGTCCCAGCACACAGCTCTCCTGTTTCTCAATTCCCTATTTTTATCTTGCTGATTCCACTGTTTCCAAGTGTTTTCCCCTGCTCTTTCTGTGCAACTGTACCACGAGTCTCTGCTGACCCCTTTGTGGTTGCAGATATTTATGTAAATGTGTAGAGTTATGCTCAGGGTGTCTTCCTCTCACAAAAAAAGTGTTGCTGAAGGCATTTTGTATCACTGCCAGCTTCACTACATCAGTGTGCTCATGCCTTGGTGCAAGGCAGGCAAATATTCACTGCCTTTTTCTTGGGATGCAGCTGGTTTTTTTCAGGAAACAGGTCTGTGCTTCAGCCCTGCTCCACTGCTCTGAGTGGTTCCCTAAAAGAAGTTATGCTGCTCCATCACTTGTTTAGGTTTAGATTTCAACACACCCCCAAAAATTAAGACAGAGATGATGTTTGTTAAAGCATGATGGCCTTTAAGCCTTTAAATTGTCTGTTTTGAAGCCACACTTAGTGACAACATTTCTGGGGCTCGGTGTTTCCACCTCTGAACTGTATTGATTTTAAAAAAAAAAACAAAACCCTCTTAACATTTCAAATGTGAAACTTGGCTTTCTCTGCAACGCTGTGTGAATGTGTGAGTCAGGGTTTTTCTGCAGGATGTATTGGTGTTCACTTTGCTTTTCCCTCTCTGATGATGTTTTCCCTGCAGAATGTATCTTTGGAGATGCAGAAGTATTTTGGATTGTGTTTGTTTTCAGGGAGTTTGCTTTAGAAGAGTGACAGGACGTGTTCCCAGAAAGCTGTTTGCTGTTTTGGTTGTTTGACTGGTGTGCCTGTGTTCCCCTGACAGGGAGGCTGTGGTGAAGGGCTCAAAACTCCCAGGACTGTGAAGGCAGAGTTTTCACAGACTGTTAGCAACGTTTTAGCTGGGATATTTGGTTTTTCAGCCATGTAAATTCCTAATTTCCAATGCATTTCCTTGGCTGAAACTTCCCTTTCTGTGTTCTTGAAAGAAACAGAGCTACTTTGTCTGTATGTTGGTATTCTGAACTAGGAAGGGGGGGCTTTTCTTATCGTTTTTTATTTTCTTATTGCAATTTTCTTTCTGAGGTTGAATATGCTCAGTGACAGCCAGGCAAGCAGTAAAACATTAAAACTATTTGGGAATCTTTGTCCAGTGTGTAAAGTCTCATTTTGACTATTCTGTTTTATGGTCTGATTGGTTTAATGGGCACCACGGTATTCAAAGCTGGGACTGGATCTTGGAGGTTTTTTCCAACCTGTGGTTCTGTGGGAACAGCACAATCTCTTTTAAATCAGTATATTAAAATGTACTTTCAAATGCATCTTTAATAAGCAAATATTCCACTCACAATTATCTGTTTCTAATATCTGGGCAAATCTGGATTAATATTAAAAGGCTGCATCAACAGTAATATAGAGTTTCCCTGTATTCCCAATATCTTGTATTCATCACTTCTGAAAAAAGGCTGCTCAGGACCTTCATATTTCACTGAGTTTAATTGTGAAATTAAAGTTTTAATCAACAGGAACCAGTTGAAAAGGTTTTTTGAGATAGCAAATGGAAGGATCTCCAACCATTCCCTTGGAAAAAAAAAAATATATATATAAATGAAGGATGTAATAATGGAGTTCTCTATTCATTTTTCCACTTGTTTACTCTTTCTTTGACCTCCACAATAAGCTTCAGTCAGGAGTACAGTTCCTTCCAGGCAAAGCATTCCATGCACATCTAAGGAAGAAAATTTATTACTGAAAAAGACCTTCACTTAAATCCAGTGTTGGTAAAGTCCTTCTTTTTAAAAAGCAGATTTGAAAAGACTTAAAAATACAGATGCAGAAGCAAAAGGAAAGGTAAGTTCCCAAAATTCTTGGAACAGAATATATATATGTATGTGTATATATGTATGTATATATATATATACACACACATATATGTATATTTATATATATTATTTGGAAAATCTAGTTGAGTTTGATGTCCTTGAATTCAGTAGTGCATTCCAAATTTCCCTGTAAAACAAACTCTCCTCTAAAGAATTTAGTAGCAATTTAAACTAGTTACTTAAGGAGCTTTCTAAAATTACTGGGGCTTTACAGCCTATGTTCTCTTGATAAAAGTGCTTGGAAATGAACCTTGTTCCTGGGAAATCAGTGGCAAGAGTCTTACAAATGCCTAGTGAGTGTTTTACTACAAACGAACCTGGGTTTGTAACACAGTAAAGCACTTAGGTTATAAAAGGCAGGAGGAAAAAGGAAAAAGAAAGGAAATCCCTGCTTTTATGGGGCTGAAATAAACAGTTGGTTTAGAAGGTTCTGGAAGGTTCTTCCAGCTCTGGACTGCCTCAGGGTTTAAAACAGGGCTTTAGGTACTTCTGTGAATAAACTTCTCACTCCAACTTATATCCCATCAATGCCTCCTTAGTTGTTTGCTGAATATCCCAAGTTCCCATGTTCCTTGCCCCAAGTTAAAACAGAAAATTTGGTAATTTTTAATGATTTATTATTGTCAAGAGTGCTGGAGAGGAAGAACTTAGCTATAAGCAAACAATACTCAACAGAGTATAATTAAATATTTACCTCTTTCCCCTTTTAATATATATATATATATATATATATATATAATGTTCTTTTGCCTTCAGGCACTTAATAGAGGTTTTAGTAAATACAAGTCTCCAAGTTATACTCTCAACCAAACCACTTATTCTTGAATCCTCAAAAGCATCAAGCATGACTTGTTGTAGCCTAATCACCAGAACATATTAAAAAAATGTCTAAGTGGAGACAAGTTTTATGCAAAATACCATTTTTTAACTCAAAGGCAGCTCTTCAAAGCCAGAATTAGAGGGCCAAAATTCAGCCTTTAATGCTGTCAGAGTGGACAGAGCATTGAAGAAGACTCTAAAACTGTTCCCACCTGCAAATAATTTTCAGCAAGTTGAAATTATATCTTGAGATGTAATTCATCCCAATTTAGAATGACAGGTTTTGTAAATTCAAATGTTTGAAGTTTTGGAATGTTACCATTAGTCAGAGGAAAAGCCAATTCTCACATATTTGATGAATCTGTTTACTTCTTCACTCTAAATAAAGTTGTATTTACTTTCAAAGTCCTTTTTCAGTGTTTTTCTCCACCAGAAAAATCAAGGAAATTTATAGCCTCCTTTAGCAACTCTGACTAACTGTACACATTTTCCAGTGATGGTCCTGGGACCAAAACTCAGTATTTTCTCTCTAGGCTTTTGTTTTCCCTTTAATTGGGAACCACTGCAATGGTATCAAGAATTTTCAAACAACTAGTGTGCTGAACACTGCCATTTCTTCCTCAATTTTCCTTTATTTCATTAATTAGAACACCTGCAGCTGATGACTTTAATACCTATATTTTAAGAAACGGACAAACTCTTGTTTGCTTTTCTCTCTTTTTGTTGGTTTCTTTTGTTCCAGATAAACAAAAGAAACTATTGCAAAGGTATTGATATTACTGCTGCTGAAAACTTCATTATTCCAAAGCCAGGAGCCACAAAACAGCCACAAAACAGTTCAATATGTTTAAAGCTGACTAAGAAAATAGTTTCCTGGCCTGTTTAAATAATACTAAAGGGAGAGTAATAAGCCTGTAGGTCTTATTATAGGCAGCAGAAAAAAGACTCTCTTTATAAACTGTGGAGCTCAACTTTTTTTATTATGAAGACAAAGCACCACCTGTGACCTTTAAGAGATTTATTTTGTTCCCTCACCCGTTCTCCTGTGCAAAGGATTAAAACATTATTCATTCCATAGCTATAAAAAAAATCTGTCATCTACACTACTTTTGATTTTCTTCTCCACACATCCATTATGTTTCAAATAAACATTTTTTTTCCTCTCATGGAGTTCTTGAATAACTTCTTCAAACACTCGGGAGAAGTGTTGACAAAGCTGTGAATAATGTTCAACTGAATCGTATTTGTCACACAAAAACACCTCAGCTCCAGCATTCTTTTCCCTTGGGACAACAATGGAAACTCAATTTCTCAGCTTCAAGCAGACTTATCTTGCCCAGGTGTGGTCACAGCACAGCACCCCTCCAGGAGGAAAAGTTCACAGCTTGATAGTTACCTGGATATTTCCATAAGTGATTTACTTGGGATTCACGTAGCAAACAGCATCATACTTTTAATCATCTGGACTCATCTTGAATATGTGGTAGTCATAATTAACAGGTTATATGAGGTATATAATTCATGATTTCATAATACCCTAGTTACTCTTAATAAATTAGTTATCCTTGCAGGATTGTTTCTCCATAATTGGATCTTTTAATATACACTGACTTGGCTTTCACATGGAGTCATGGAATATCCTGATTTGGAAGGACCCACAGGGATCTTCCA
>VRYO01001717.1:5216537-5239169 GCA_009812075.1 Sialia sialis | reverse complement strand
GGAATTTAGAGACTATTGCCAGAGGAGACAGGCAGTTCTCCTGTATTTTCCACCAGAAGGTGTGAGGTGCTGGTGGAATCAAGAAGTTCCACTCCACATGGCTTTTTTCCAGCCTTACAGTGTCTCTGGCCTGCAGCACTCCTGCTCCTTTGACATAACATTATTACGTCTTTGTCAGATCACTGTCAAACTACTTCAAATATGCTCCATGCTGCCATAAAAACCTCTGCAATTACCTCCAGCTCATGCAGGACAGAGCAGGACAATTCCTGGGAAGTTTGGGCGGGGGCTTTTTGATCCTTCCCGCTGTTCTGCCGCGCACAAACTGCTTGTTGGTGTTTTGATGGGGTTCAGGGTCTTGGTCTCAATGTTTAAAGCCCTTAATAGAGTGGGTCACACTGCCTTGCTGGAGTTCTGATCTTTAGGGATCTTTCATCTTGCCTTGGGAGATCTGAGGGAAAAGGTTAATCGTTGCCAGGAGTGGAAAGAAAGCCTGAGTTCGGCTGCGAGCTTTGCGGCTGTGCCGTCAGATCTGTGAAATGCCTTCCTTGAAGAGCAAGAGGCACTATGGGCTTGGGCTCTTGAAAAGGCCACAAAGGCCTCACTTATCTTTGCAGATATTGGGGAGGCACCTCTGATTCCTCTTGACTCTTTCTTTTCTTGAGGCTAAAGGTTGAAGTAGAAAGAGCTGAGCACAGCTATAGCCGCACATCCGCACTTCTGAGCATGGATCTTCCTCACACCTCAGTTGCTTTCTGAACCACAAGATCCACCTCATATGAAGGAAATGGCTCCTGAATCCTTTAAGTGGCTCTACTTCCACACTAATTCTAATCCTTTCATGCTTTCACAGTAGAAGGCAAGCATTTTTTATCAGTATTTTATGGAATCACAGAAGGGTATCAGCTGGAAGAGATCTGGTTCTCTGGTTTCTACCTCCTGTCATGGGCAGGGACACTTTCCAGGAATAACTGAGCCTCTCCACTTCTGTTTGCCTCCTGGAACATGTTTTCATCCAGGCACGGCTTGCTTTAGGTTAAGAAACCAAGAGAGTACCACTTTTAGTTTTCCTTTAGTGGACCTGTGTTTAGAATAATCCCGTCTTAAGCCCCAGGCCTTTGGGATCGCAGCAGCACACAGGGAGTGCCATTCTGAAATAGTTAAACTCAAAACTATGGCTCTGCTATTCACAGAGCTGTCATTCTGATAGCACTATGAAGGCCAGGAAGGCAACAGTCTTGCTATTTCAAAACTCAGTTTCTGGAGGACTTTGGAAATTGATTCTGTAGGATTTCCACTGACACCACTTAGACTGAGGGTGGACTTGAAGTTTTTGTCCTCTGTGTTGGTTTTGTCTGCTGTTAAATTTCTGGAGAGGAGACTCAGAGGGCTGAGAACACACATAAAACTTGAAACTAAAAGCCAGCTGACACAGTTGATATTTAAACTGGTTTCAGTAGTTTTGGTCAACTACCTAAAATTTAGATAAAGACTTACGCATCACCAATCAGAGTTCCTGTTCTCCTGTTCTCCTGATCTGTTTCAAGCAGCAGGGACAAGATATCCCCACTATAAAAGGGTTGAAATCATGATGGCCTCTCACTCAGAGCATGTTGTTCTCAAGCCTTGGCATTGAGCTGCAGTTCAGAAAAGCAGAATCTATCATTTAGAAGCAGAATCCTCTTAATCCACTTCTATGAAATCAGTCACATCACTCAGGAGCTGTACTCTTTATGGATCCACTTTTGGGGAAGTAGTTGTTTAAGATAACCATGAAGGTTTTTCTTCTATAGGAGCAGAATAAAGAGAGAATGAAATTTTTTAATTCAAGTTTACACCCACCTTGGTTCTTTGTATATTAATTTCATTAACTGGCAGATAATGCCAATTGATTTGGAAGTGAGAGAGAAATTCTGAGATTGTGCAATGGTTGTAATCTGAGCCCTCAGTATCCACTCAGCATTGACTCTTTGGATGCTGTTCAGATAGAATTTTATGTCAATTCTTCTATAAATCAGCAGGCCCCATTAACAGTTTGTTTACAGTCATTGCACATCATTTAAAATTCATATAGTTTAAAAGAAGAATTAATCTTACTTTTCTTTCCCCTTTCCTTCTAATAAAAGCTTTTTTGGACAAATCATAATTCAATTATAATTAAATTCTCTGTAGTATGTGTCACAATTCACTTCAGCCATGAACAGCATGAGAACACTGAATAATAAAGGAGCATAGAGGAACTTGTTTTATTTCAGCACATGAGTATTTCATTGCCATGAGAACAGTGTGTTTATGTTCTGAGTGAGTTTAAAATCAAGTGTATATCTGTAGGTCTGAGGACAGAAATGAAAGACTACAAAGAGAAGATTGGTTTTGTTTTGCCTGTAGTAACAAGACTCTCTAAGTCATGAACAAATGGAAAATGAGTGAGATCAATTTGCATCTTCTCTCCACTGAGTAAAGTGTAGAGTGAGCAAGACAAATACCAGACAATTTTAATGTTTAGAGTCAAGTTCTAACACTAATGGTATTTACCCATGGAGTTCAGTACCTGGGTACACATGATGAGAGCAGAAATTGTGTTGGTCTACCTTGTTTAAATAATATTGCAAACCCTCTGCTAATTGTTCTTAATACACTTATGATCTGGGAAGTTTTATTTGGAGAAGTACTATTCAGCTAACTCTTAACCAATCAATTAATTATTTCCCTAATTACCAATTCTGTTACAGGATGAGCATTTTTTTCCATTTTCCTAAGAAAATAAAAAATTTGAAGCTGAAAAAGGAGCAGACCATATCGGCTTATTTTCTGCATCCAAGGTAATATTAAGAATTATTTGATCAGTTCCTGGTTCAGAGAGGGCATTTTTGATGGGAAGGCATATGAAGCTGAATGTCCAGCAAATAGAATTACTCAATTTAGCTGGGGGAATTGGGTGAAAATTTCTAAAGGTGAATAAATGTCAAGAACTTTAAATTTGAAAAATGGACTTAGGGTTGTGGTAGTCTCTGTGATTGTCTGTTTGAGATGTTTGAGATTTGCCGCAAGAATCCATTGGGGCACATAATGGTCCTGATGTTCCCTTCCAGCATTAAAATCTGTGACAGAAATTTTCTGAAAGCCTGGTAACTCTCTAGCTCCTTCTGCCACAACACTTTTCTTTCTGTGATCAAATCTAAATCTCCACCACCGTGTGAAAAGTGTTTTTGGCAAGAAACAAGCCTGTTTTAGTGGAGGAAGCACAGAGAACCAACACTAAATACTGACATGATATTTATTTTGCATTTCTGCAAGGCTCCAAAAGCCCTCTTGATTAAACGGTTTCAATATTTTGATGTTGCCACAGATGCTGCATTCAGATTAGAGCCATCCCCCCAGAGCAGAATAATGGACTAAAATCTGACTAGAACAGATCAGTACATTGAGTGAAGGTGAATTCCAATTTAATAATCAGGGAGTTATTCTGGTGTTCTTCCTGCCTGTGCTATTGATCTTGGCATCTCCAAGATGTTGTAAACACACCCTGCGCCCTAAAGCTGCTTCTACCCACCTGCAACATTTACATGACTGCAAGGATTGTAAAATTCTGATTTTTGTTCAAGCTCTTGAGGATTCAGTATGTTCCTGTCAGTGGACTTTCAAAGCCTCTCCCAACATGTTGAGCTTGTACACTTGGTGGCCTCTATATTTTAAAAACAGCCTTCCAGTTGTCTCTCTGTAATCATAAAGGTAGTTTTTAATTGCCACAATATAGTGAGAGATATATCTTGAAAAGTTCGCTACAAAAAATGGCCAGCAAAAATATACAATATATTTTATATGCTAATATCTCAAATATAATTTATTAAAAATATATTTTGGTGACTATTTGCTATTGATATTTCATATTTGTATCAGTATCCCTGGTTTATTACAAGACTTGTTTAGCATGCACAAAATCACAACATACAGTACCACGAATAAATTAATTTATTGAGAAATCATTTCAAAGCTAGAAACTTTTAATTTCTAGTATTAATTTGTTCAGTCAGTGGCAGTTTTTTGTTCTGATTATTGCTCTGTTTATCACAACTTTGTTTTTTTTTCTTCTCTTCCTGCCTCAGTGTGAATGTCCTAATTAAAAATTATAATCCTCTAAAAAAGGCTTGAGATAAAGTGTAAGGGGCAACTTTTTAAGTGACAAAAGATTTTTGCTTTTTTTTTTTTCCCCCTTCTGATAATAAAGTAACGAACAGGTAACATCACCTAACTCTTTTGGCTGAGAATAAAGAAAAATATCCATAAAGAGTTTTGAGATATTTCTTATGCATGACATTATTTGACAGTTTATGGTCAACCATTGAAAGTTTTATTTTCACAAAAATTTCAATTGTGGTTTTGTACAGTGCGGAGGTTAAAGGTTGAATGTAGCCCAGCAATTACTTAAACGCAGACTAATTTAAAGGCTCAGAACAATAAGCCTGTTTTAAAACAAAAATTAAGCGTACAACAAAAAATCAGAGACTTATAGGAAAATTATATACAATTACATGGAAATGTGACATTGATCCAGTGTTAGTGTACAACAATATCCACACTTCTGATAGCCTTGAGCTTAATTATTGAGAAAAATTTATGGAAAATTGGCAGCTTCATTGAGAATTGCAAATAGGTAGCAAAAACAAAAAAAAAAATATAGTGGTATTTCTTTTGGAATACTGAAATAATGTTTTTAAGGAGAAGACAACATATAGCTAGGATCTAGTCGGGATTTGCAAGTAAAACTGCGTAATGTGTCCTTTTAATATTTTATTTTGCAGGCAATCCTGTTATTTTGAAAGCTACATAACAAGCATATCCATTTAGACTTAAATCCCATCTGGGTTTGAATGAGGATTTGAAAATGACATAAAGCAGCACTGTAAGGAAAACATAAGGGAAAACTTAGTAGAAAAAATAGCTGAAATTATACAGGAAAGAAAATAATTAGTAATGAAATTAATCTGTTTTACAAGGAGCCTGGTCTCATAGTTAAAGAGCATGGCCTTTAAAATTTAAATAAAACATTTAAAATTTGAGATCTGGCCTTTTCTGAATACAATTTAAAGATTCACGTTTAAGACAACTGGATTAAGGAACAGGTGAATTCTTCTCCCCATCACAACAACTTTCCCTGGAGAAAGGATACAGAAGAAATGAGCTGGTCACAGTAAATTATTCATAATATACATGTGAATATGTAATAGTGACATAGTATTTATGCTTTAATTTCATAACTTATTCATCTTGAACCGTGTATGGGGGTTATTCTCAATGGGAAATTGCTCTTCTCCTCACTCTTGTTCCCATGAATGGTTCCCATCCATCCTGCCAGCTGTGGGAGCAAACTGCTGGAAATCTGATGGAGCAGAGTACAAGTGTGAGGAAAACCCCCCATTTGGGCAGCAGCCCATACTGACATTCATTTTAATCTTTAGGGCATTATAGGTATAGGTGCAATGGCTGCTGGGCAATGATTTATGGGATTGTCTCGGGGCTTTTGCAATAAAGATTATGCTCATACCTGGAAATCACAAATGTGCAAAATTCCACAGTCAATCTGTTTTCAGTAGGATTTATTTTTAATGCTAAACTTCCTTGCTGGTACAGAAACTGCCTGAACTAGCAGTACTTCTGTGAGAAGGTCAATAATTCAATATTAACCGAAACATATTTTCTACGATTAAGCTCTAGAGGTTTTTTATTTTGGGTACCAGAGATTCTGTGCATTAGAAGCAGACTGCATTTTGCAAAGAGAGCAATAATTTCTGATAGTTTTTACTTCTAGCACATCGTTTAGTGGCCACCAGCGCATTTATTTGCAAAGCAAAAGCAAAAGCCAGCAACACTTAGCAGGTAATTGTTCTTCAAAGCCAACACAACACAATAAAAATTCAAGAGGAGCAGAATAAGTTACTAAAGCTGAGCAGACACACAGGGACGAAGGAAGGGGATGCCAGATGTCCAACTGCAATCCCTAAAAATGTCTGTATAGGTCACTTGCAGACTGATAAATGACTCCTTTTCAATTTACTTCGGTAGCAAGACTCTTACAATACTTTTGGTTTGTAAGGCATTGGAAAAAGATGTCCTGGGAAGTACCTGAGTTGCCATGCTTGGAAGTGCTCGAAAAATATGTATTTGGCTCTTGAGGATGTGGTTTAGTGCTGAATGTGGTGGTGATGGTGATTTTATGGTTGGACTTGATGATTTAAAGGTCTTTTCCAACCTTTACAATTCCGTGATTCCTCCATGATTTGCAGTGGAATGTACATATGTGGGACAAAAATGGTTATGGCTTAAGATCCATCTCTATAATTTGATCTCTGAAATTTCTGATTTACCTAATAAATGAGCCTTCTCTACCCTCAATTGTTAACTGAATGTATTGATCTCTTTTCAAACTATTAACTCCCCGGATATTCAGGGCTTGGGTTGCTTTTGAATGATTTCTTCGGTAATAAGAAACTTGTAGTGAACTTTGGATTTCCATCCTTTAAAACCATTGACTTGCAGTTAGCCTATGAAAAGTGTAATTGATTTCCATTTAGCTGTAATGGAATTTCTGCCTGGGCTGTATTGAGTGGGGTGAGGGATGTAGAGTGCAGTGAATCACTGTCCCAAGGCTCGCTCCATCTTCTGTGACGCTCCCAGGGATGGGAGCTCCCTGCTAATAAAATCCCCATGTTTCTCCTCAGTCAATTCACTGCTGCAGCCAGGAGGGGATGTTTTTAAGCAGAAGCAAGGGCTGGATGATTGATCATAAAGCTTCTCTAATGAATTAAATTACACCAGTGATACTTTCTTATTGTTCCAGGCAGGAGTGCTTTATACCCAGCAGCCCGTGGGCAATAATACCGAGGAAGTAACAGAATCTCAGCTGATGTCAGTTATTGCTTTCCCATTTCCCCTATCAGTAAAGGATTTTAGAGCCATAGATTGGGACTTCTAGTCTGAAATACATTTGAAGAGGTCAGGAGGTGTTATTGGAAGTCCCCTGGGAGAGATTTTCTACTCCTCTTATAGATAACTCACATCAAACAATGCCTTATTTCAAAGTATTTCACTTTGAAAAGGTGCTCTGAGAGGGTCTGAAATAAATTTTCAGCAATATCTGCCATGTTAGTGTCACAGTTTCTGTTGCTGTGATATTTAATAGGATGACTCATATGGGATGTGGAGCTAAGTTCTGAATTAGTTACTGCTGTGTTTGTGTCTGCATTCTTATGAGGATATGTACAATTCTTTAATCCTTCTGGGCAGCTTCCTGGTGCTTTCCAGGAAGGAATTTAGTGTTGTATTCAATGGTTTCCTCAAGGAGGAAAGGGTTCCTTTCCACTCAGGATAGTCTGTGATTCCATGATTCCTCACTACACATACCTTGGGCAGTCTGCACTAAAGTGTTTCGTTGCTGTGGCTTCCTAACCACCTGAGAGGAACCTTTGTTTACCAATCAGTTTTGTTTGCTGGAAACTTTAGGGATTTTTCTCTTTTATGTTTTAAACTAAGCGGGGTGAGCTCCACTCTGTGTCCCCCAACACTGGCCATGAGGGAGATTCAGAGCTCAGGAGGCTTTGTTCTGACTACCCTGAGAGACACCCTTTGCCTCAGGTAGAAGATGATGCTCTCAATCTGTGCACGGATTTTGCATTTCAAAGGAAAGCCCTTAATACTAATCAACCCTTGTGTTTGCTGCTGCTCACTTCAAGAGGGGAGTCTTATGAATACTTGACATGTGGAATAAATATTAGAGAAGAGAAAACATTTTTTGCCACTTCTCAATCCTTACTCTCTTATTTGACCTACTAATGAGGTTTTATAAAACCCTAATGGGGTCTGGCTCATGCTGATGTCAGCAGAGCTTCATGAGGTGACTTTGGTTCTCCATCTGGAGCTCATTCCCAGCTGGAGGTCTGTGGTAGGGAAGCATCTCCATCACTGTCACAAGTCAGAGTGCTTATTCCAACCATCACCTCACAGTAATTACGCAGAGGATGGGGTTAATTTTTGATCCCTTTCTCATTTACTCCAAGACACATCATTTTAATGTACACACTGACACATGGAGATGGACCATTTATGAGGGGTGATGGACTCCACTGCCATTAAGTTTTAATGCATCATTAATTTTCTAGGCAAATGTAAAACAAGACTCTGATATTCTGTTCTTCATTCCCAAGGTTGACTTAAAAGTCAGTGACCTCTCTTGATTGAGTGGTCATTAAACTAGTCTGAACTATAGTAATTTTAATCTTCAGAGCATATAAAAATTAGCAGTTAAATAAAAATATGCAGATTTTTGCCTAACACACTGGCTTATTAATTTCTTCATTAAAATTATGCATAGACTTCTCTTCAAATGCACCTGAGAGAACTGTTTGGATTCCTCAGTTTCCTTTGTCCGAGGTGAAATTCTATCCAAAATGATTTCATAACACTGAAAACATTTCAGGAGTTTAATCTGCTAACATTTAAGCACATTTGTCTTTTAGGGATTTAAATTATGCTCCTCAGCTAAAATTTATGTGAAGAGAAGAAAAAAATGGGTGGGACATCCCTGTCCTAGAGGGGCAGGGTTTGGAACCAAGTGGTGTTAGAGATCCCCTCCAACCCAAACTATTCCATGGTTCCATGTTGGTGTCCCCAAATGTTTCAGATCCAAGGAAGTGAGGCACCTTCTGCTGGTGTAGGTTTTGTTTCCTGCCTCATTCCTTGGCTATGGGCACAGCTTATGTCCTGGCACTGATGGGCACTAGGAAAAGCCACACAACTCATTTTTTTGGGATCGTTGGATAGGGTTAATCTTCCTGTAAGGAATCTGGTGTCTTGAAGAGGGTTCTTGCCTTCACACCCTGCTCCATCACAACAGAGATTTTACTGTGAAATAAAAATTCCTCAAGTTTTGCCATGCCATGCATGGCCAAATTGGCTTTTTCTGTTGTTTCTGTTTTCCCTAACCCATCAGGTAGGTTTGGTGTGAATACATGAGCTTTACTTCTGCAGATGGATTATTAAATATTTTGTAATTTAAATAGAAGCGGGTTTTGTTTGTTGAAGGCATTTTTTTTTTTTTTTAGGCGGGGTGGAAGAGTGTGGGATTTATTTTATTTGTTTTGGTCTGTTGTTCCCAGTTTGTCTGGGAGGTTTTTTGGCATTGCTGATTTTTGGCAGAGTCCAAGGCCAGGTTGGATGGGGATTGGAGCAGCCTGGGCTAGCGGAAGGTGTCCCTGCCCATGGCAGGGGATGGCACTGGATGGGCTTTAGGGTCCCTTCCCACCCAAACCATTCCATGTCAGTATGATCCTTCATCATTGTGCCTCCTTGGTCCTCTTGTGAGTGATTTGGTCATCCAGTGAGTAAAACTTTTAGTAATTTTTCGTGCTGAGATTATTATTTTATCCCTCAGCATATAAAAATTATGAAATGCCTTATTGGAGCTGGAGAGGGACAAAAGTGAGCAAATTGGAAATGGGGGTGGTGGTTAAGTACGTGTTATTTACCCAAATATCTGCATAAAGAGCAAAAAGCTGTTCAACTTTCACAACTGAGAGAACATTCAAGCTCTTGCAGTGAGAAGAAATAGATGCAAAGTACTTTTTTTAACATCCCCAGATACTTCAGGATTGTTATTTTACACAGACTAATGTAACAGAAAAATAAGCAGCAAAACAAGCACCACTCACAACAGTGTTCTCAGAAATTTAATAAGAAGCTTTTGTTTCTTATCCTAAACACGTTCACCAATTTAGTGTTTCTTCTTGTCCTGTTCCTGAAGAGGATCAGAATAATTTTCTTCCCACAAGTCCTATTGATTGCTGTCCTGTACAAGTTGAACACATCTGCACTATTTGTTTGGGTTTTGTTGTCAGTAATCCATTTACTGTTTGTATTTTTATTTTTTTTTTTCACTTCTGCTATAAAGTTCAAGTCAGTCTTGTTTTGAAACACAGAGAACTTGGAATCAGGTTGCCCTGAGGACTGCACTGTATTTTAATAAGTGTTGCATCACTCTTAGAAGCATCAGTTAATTGCCCTTACACTTGTGCTAGGGAATACTTCCCATGCAATTTCTAGATGTACATATTGGGGATTCTTTCTAAAATTACTGAAGTATGAGGAGGCAGGAGCAGCAGAGAGAGGCTTTTCTGGATTGACCATGACCCCCATTGCCCATCTCCCCTTGGGAGAGTTTGGAGTGTGTGTGGTGGAAGGTTTTGTTCTAATCTGATTTTGCTTTCTTTATCCAAACATATTTTAGTTAGTGATCAACCCAATTAATTTTCCCCAAGCTGAGTCTGTTTTCCCTGTGACTATAATTGGTAAGTGACCTCCTTGTTTGTTTTCTTTTTTTTTTTTAATCACCATCCATGAGGTTTTCATCTCATTTTCTCCCCTGCACGGTTGAGGAGGGAGATCAGGAGAGCAGATGGGGAGGCTCTGGCAGCCAGCCCAGGTCAACATCTTTATCTGAATATATCTACATACTATACTAATACTGGTATGGGAAAAAAGTGCTGCTTTGGGATCAGCTTCCATAGAATACCAAGCTTTCCAGCTGTGTCAGGATAGATGAAGGTGGGAGTATCTCGAGGGAGCAATTAGGGGAGTATGAGAGTGATGTAACACAACTTATTTTGTTTATTGCCATTCTTTGCAATACTTTTGCCTTTTGGGAGAACAAAATTATCCCAAATTTCATCAGTTTTAAGATTGCATGAAGATTATCATTCTAGGCAGGGAGATTTCACTGGTTTAGGAAGTGCTGTGTGATTTCATGCACTAGGGTCAGGAGGAGCAACATCAGTTCCCACTACATTATTTTGTGAGCATGAAGTGGACAGGAGTAGCTGCCCACTCATAAATATTTATTTGCATGTTAGATTACTAATTTGAAAGCTTAAATTGAATTAATTTGGGTTGTTTATGTATGAGTAGAATAGAATGGTTTTGGCATAAGGACTTCAATTGTGGTCAGACCTTCAACTCCACATGATAAATTGCTCTGGTTATGGTGCTCTTGTTTCAATAATTATTACTTTAGATAAATAAAACATGATCTTAATGTATAACACTCATTCCAAATTAAAAAAAAAACAAAAAAACCCCAACAACAAGGAAAAAAAAAACAAAAAACAAAACACAAAACCAAGCAGACATTAAGTTTTGTAGTAGCTGTTAAATTTAGAATTTCAATGATTACTAAAGAATTAATTTACTCAGCTGAGGCATTAACAGAGTTTGCCCAGAAAAGACCTTGTCTTAGTGGAGGGCTCCCTGCCCATGGTAGGGGTTGAAATGAGATAAGAATAATTTTAACATATAAAAAAAATAAAATAAAAATGCTTATACAGGTCAGATGGTCACCCAAACTGAGCACAAAAACACTTGGTGTTTAATTCTGAAGCTCAGCAATGAGTATTTCCTAATAGTTGATCAGTAAATTAAAGTAGAATTTGCTCCCTTAAATGTATAAAAAAATGAAAATTGAAAATTTAATCCTTCTTTTCCATGAAGGTCTATTTCAGTCACTAAGTACCTTGTGAAATGACAAACCTTATTGAAAACAAGAAAACTGCTTTAAAAAGCTGTTTATAACATGCAGCGTATTAAGGCATGTTTTAAGATTCATGTAGCCTAAATATGAATATAAATTGATGATTTTCTTCTTTCTTGAATTTTACTGGAAATGTAAGAGGGTTTTTCTTTGCTTTAACAACCTACCAATGATTTTTCCAAGCAAAGAGTCTTTCTATGTCATTAGACTTTGCCTACTTGTAAACATGTAAATGCCACTATAAACATTAGCATCTGTCTTGATTGAAGGATGTAAATTCCCTATTGGAGGAATTTGGAGGTGGGAGATGAGGAGAGGGAAGAAACAGAAACAAGGAAAGTATGGTACAAGGTTCCAAGTTCAAAAGCTGAAACTTGATTTTTAGAATTAAAATTCGTAGGTGTTTCAGCTCATGCCCATTTTTAGCCTTACACTTAGCCTGGATTTGGGATTTCCAAATCACTGAGTTTAGGTTGGTTTGTTCCATGTGGAAAATTCTAACAATTCTATAAATATGTAAATCCTCTGATAAGGAGTGTAAGGAAATTCTAAGTAGAATAAAAGCACAAAAATGCCTGAGGGAAGTGGGAAGAGACTTGGCCACGCTTCACCTGAATGCAAACAGGGACTCCCAAACCCCTCCTTTTTTCTGAAAAGTGACATTTCTTTCTCAGCAGATGAGACTCCAGAAATGCTTGCTCAGTTTTTACATAAGGTCACTAAAATTTCCTGAATATCTATGAATATTGGTGTGGTTTTTTGTGTATCACAGAATCCCAGATTGGTTTGGGTTGGAAGGGACCTTAAAGTCCATCCAGTGCCATCCCCTGCCATGGGCAGGGACACCTTCCACTAGACTGGATTGCTCCAAACCCCATCCAGCCTGGCCTGGAAAAATTCTAGGGCCCTGAACAAAGTGTGTGTCCAATATAGGGAGAAACAGAAAGCAGAAAAATTACACTCTTTCCAATAAAGAATGCAACAGTGCTCCACTGATACATAGATTTGCCTAAAAATATGTACAGTAATTTCACGACTATAAGGTGCATGCTTTTGACTAAAATTTTGACAGAAACCTGGAAGAGTGCCTTATAATCTGGTGCATCTTATATATGGACAACATTCGGAAATTTGCCAACCTGGAAGTGTGAGCCACGGCAGCTGTGACAGCCAGCGCCGGGGGCGGGTGGGAGTGCCGGAGCCCACAACATAGGGAGGGCGCCTGGGGCTGTGTTTAAAGGCTACGCCGATCCGTGAAAAATGTTTGCAAATTGAGCACCTGCCAGTAAACCCCGCGATTGCACGATTCCATAACTAATTCGTTACTTTGTTGCATGCGGATCCTCGATGTAAAAAAAAAAGTGTGCGTTATATATGGACAAAGTTCGGAAATTTGCCAACAACCCAAAAGTGCGCTTTATAATTCAGTGCACCTTATAGGCATTAAATTACTGTAATTTTCTGCAGATACTAAAGTGTTATAAAAAAGAGTTCTTTTGACATCACACTATCTTTTACTTTAATTAGGTTAATTTTATTTGAATGTCTAACAAGCCAAAAATAAGCTTTACTTAAACCTCGCGGGCAAATTGTCTCTGCCCATGGCAGAGGTGGAATGAGATCATGTTTAAGGTCCCTTCCAACCTAAACCATTTTGTGGTTCTAGAAATGCCCTGTTTCAACATTGCCTGCTGTGCAAATCATCATGTACTAGGTCACTTTGGAGACAGATTCCAGGTGATTTATTTTAGTGTGAAATAATAAGTTATTAGGAAGAATTTCAAGAGCATTTGGGGAGATGTAACGAAGAACTTGTGCACAGCTGATACAGGCTTGCAATGGGAAATTGGAGTGAAGGACCACTAACAATCTCTAGAAACTTTGTTTACTGTGATTATAATTCTTGGTGATGGTCCGGAAAAAAAAACAGAGCAGTCTTACCTGGCTTGGGAGACCTTGGCTTGGCCCAGTGTCAGGGGCACAGAGGCTCCACAGAGTCCTTTGTAGGCTCGTATATCACACAGAAATATGGTTTATCCAGTAACCACAGAGTGAAAAGCCTGAAAAGGCTTCCAACACCAGCAAAAATTGCTGGGGGGCTGTTGAATTTCCTGACTTGGAGATGCTCCAACAGGAGTGGGCAAAGCCCTGAGCACCATGACATCTGCTGTCCCTGTGCAGAGCAGGGGTGGAATGGAGATTTCCAGAGGCTCTTTCCAACCTTTATCATCTCCTAATGCTGTGATTTGAAAGGGCAGAGGAAATTAGCCCCCACTTTGCTCTGGATTATAACAACTGAGGATGCAGAATCCCATGTGCTGCAAGGGACAGAGACAATATTGCAGCAATTATGGATTTTCTTCCTAAATCTGGAGCAAGAGTTCATGGGAACCTTGCCTCAAGGAACATCACATCTTAGGGAAGCATCCTGACCTTAAAGTATTTCAGACAGGCTG
This sequence comes from Sialia sialis, assembly GCA_009812075.1. NCBI lineage: Eukaryota > Metazoa > Chordata > Aves > Passeriformes > Turdidae > Sialia > Sialia sialis. Next base: position 5,225,138 of record VRYO01001717.1, on the reverse strand, counting down.
TCCAACTCTGTTATTAGGTATTAACTTAGTAAAATATGATTTTCTTTAAAACCCTGTTTGCTGAGCAATGAATTCTTGCTTAGTTGGTTTAGACATGCTAAAATAAATATTTTATAATGATACCAGGACCTAATAGAATAGCTCCTAATGTCTGAGATTTAAAAAATAATTTTTATACAACATAAAGATAAAAACCAAACATGCCTTTTGATCATCTACACGGATACGCATAATCTCTCTTATTGATACACTAAAAATATACTTACATGACCAGGTGCAAAAGTGCAGGATCACTTACAAAATCACAGAATCACAATCATAGAATCTTAACTAGAATGCCTAGATGGCCTTATATGCAAAGCAAAGTGAGCCTTCTTCTCTGATTTTGAATGGCTTGACAGGAAAAATGGTTTTATCCATCTGTCCCTACAGGAGACTGAGTGAGAAAAGATAGTATTTAATGAGTAATTTTCAGCTGAAATGTAGGATTGGCTCACTTGATATGGAAATATCATCTACAAATACAATCTTTGCTATGTAAAGAAAAGTGTGTTGGAAAAAATTACCTATAGCATAAGAGATTTAAAGAATGTGTGCTATTCAGCTTTTCTAAAAGAAGGCTGAAATGCAACTTAATCAGGAAGTCAAACCCTTTCTATTAACAGATATTTTAGAGAAAATAATTCAGCAGTCAGAAAGTCACAGAGAAAACCGGGGCTTGGAAGCTAGGGAAGATCGATTCTAACTGGAACTGGGCTGGGGATTTGGAAAGGTCCAGACATTCATAAGAGCAAAAGTGATTTATAAAGAAAACAGGAAAAAGAGAAGCATAATAGGTATTTTTCATTTCAGTGTCTTCAGGATAAGTGTTTCAAGAACATATGGTTCAGTTGAACACAGAATATTGGACTCAAAGAAATATTAAGTCAAAGTTAATGGTCTGCACTCTTGGTAGAAAATTATTTCTTTCTCCCATCCTACAAATGTGCAGATGGAAAAATGAGCATCACATCCATCCCATGAAAGGAGTTGAAAGTCTTTCATACATTCTGAAATAGAAGCAATTCCTGCTACAGGAACTCTAAAGAGATTGAAATAGTGAGCAAGCGTCAGGGGAAAGCAATGCCATTTTCTACTAAAATACACAGAAAGAAATAATTTTGCTGGAAAACATGTGGAAATATTTCACACTTGTGTTTTTCTCTCTCTCTAAAACAATTTAACTGTCTGAAAGACAGATTCTTCCTGTTGTACTGATCAGGAAGAAATGGTTTGGGTGGGCTTTGGTTTGGAGTTTCTTTGTGCTGGGTTGTTGGGGGTTATTTGTTGTGGATTCACCACATTCTCCTTGCAGACAACATCTGGATGATAATTTAGAAAACAACTGCATTGTCTACCCAAAGTAATTTGTAACTGAGACAAAAAAATACCCCAAAAAACTAAACCACCGTTTTAACCCTTAAAATATGGTTACTGCAAATGTATTTATTCTTACCCTTGGCATCCTCCTTGAAAGACAATGTTGAGGCAGCACTTCTAATGGAGCAGTTCCTTTAACAGGACCCTGCTTTAAGGACTAATGGAATGGCCCATCTATAAAGGATGGATTTCCTTCCTAAGATGCACTTACAGGATACCATAAATCCCGCTGAAAAAAAAGGCCCCCAAGTTATGGGGCTTTTGCACAAATCCTCATATGAGAGGTTTGACATTCAGATTCAGTTCTTTGCTTTTTCTCACAAGATCGCAATAACATCCACTCATAATGAACAGAAGTGTTTCCACATCCAGGAGTCCCTGTGTCTGACACTGGATCCCTGGGGACTGCTTGATGTGAGGATTCAGAATCAGAGAATCCCAGAAGGGTCTGGGCTGGGAGGGACCTTAAAGCCCATCCAGTTTCATCCCCTGTTTTCTTAATATGGAACAGTCTGACAGTATTACAGGGAAAATACAAAGTCAATCTGCTTTGGCAAAGGAGTGAAATGTCCTGTCAGGAGAGCTGGACCAGTAAATAAAGCAGCAACTTTCTCCCTGTTATGCCACGAGAGTGGGAAATGTGTTTTCACAGGTCCGTGTTATTCATTACCTTTTTCTGTAAAAATGGGATGGAATTAGCCATGTTTTTAGAGCAGCTGTGACAGTGAATCTCCAGTTGGTGGCTGTACTCATTGCATTGCAAAATAATAGACTAAACCTGATATTTTAATAATAAAGAGTATAATAGAATAACAGAGTAATGTAGAATAGTATAATCTTTTACTGGCATGATGAATAAAAGGAATGATTCTCTCAGCAACTTTTGACAATAATCTCTCAACACTATCACATCTATCATCTTATGAAAGAGTTTTGCCTTTGCTAATAACAAAACAGAGACTTTGTAAAGACCACATGTTCTCAGGACTTTTCTTTATTGTCTTAAACTGAGACAATTTTAGATTTGTCAGGTTTGATAAGACTTGTTTACCAATCAACATTTTGGTGTAATTTTACTTCACTTTACAGAGATTAAGAACTATTTTTTTTTAATGTGAATTGAATTGTCTTTGCCATCCAGAAGAAATAGTTGTGGGGAAGGTTTTGTAGACATGCAGGTACCCCAGGAGTCTCACCCTAATCACAGCAGTCAGTCTGTGGTTGTTACAGGGATAAAACTTCACATCCTTCAGGTAAAATCACTTTCAAAGGGAGCAGAAGAGAACAGCTGGATAATAGGGATCAAAGGAAGAAGAGAAGGAGCTTGTTGACAGGCTCTGAAGGGAAAACATATGTAAAAATCCAAGTAGATCCCAGGAATGTCAACATCCTCCTCCTCCTCCTGGCAAAGAGGAGGAAGATCTCGTGAACACTTCCCCTGTCAATGCCTCAGAATGCTGGGGGTTCCCCACTCCTGAGCAAAATCTCATCCCTGAAGGCCTCTGATTCCAAAAATAGCAACTTGATGCACCCTAATTATATAAAATAGCACCTCAAATGGAGCCTACCAAGACAAGGCTCCTGACTCTCTGGTGTATCAATAGGGTTATTCATGCATTAATATCAGTATTTTTCATCAAATCCAGCTTTTCTGGCTCATATTTCTTGACAGGATTTTATGTTACATCCATTGACTAGTTCCTTTTTTTTTTGCCTGGGTTTTTTTAAATCCCTTTGCTCGAGGAAGTTCCAAGATTGTAAATGGGTGCCACCCCAGGACTTTGACAATAATCCATTTATAATTCTTCAATTACCCTGCAAGAAGCCAAGTATTTAATTTCCTTCTCCCTCTAACCTTGTTGCCAATGGAAGTCCACATTTAAGGGAGAATAAGAATATTGACCTTTTCTTTTCAGGTAATACCAACTAATTATGACACATTCAAACCACTTAATCGATGTACTGTAATATAATTGCTCTCTGCAAGGACCAGGATGTGTTTTGCTGTAGGCAAAAATATTCAGTAGCTCTTTAATTACTTAAATTGTGGCATTTTCTGTTCTTCATGTGTCTGAGCTGAAATGCAACCCCTCAACCACGGACAAGGAGCAGAGCTGGGCTCAGGAGAGGCTGGACAAGTCAATTACAAACCATTGGAGCACACAGGGCCATGACATGTATTTAAACCCTCTGACAGAAAATGTGCCAAGCAAGGCAAGTGGAAACTTTAATTAGCTGATCTTTAAAGTTGTATCTTATTTCCTGCAGAATAAGTTCTAATCCTTGTACTGTTTTGACAGTTTTTCTGGCCTGAACTGAATTTCTTTTGCTGACACGCTAATCCGGATTTCATTTAAAATTGTCATTTATATTTGCTCATTGTTCCTTTTGCTGAATTTAATTAGAGTTTTTCCAAGATTGGCTGAAGGCTGTTTTGGGGAGGGAATTTGTACAACAAGCTGTAGCATGCTGGAGAAATTATAACTCTGGGCTTTTTTAAATTAAATGAAAGTGAAGGGTAAAAAATTAAAAGTATGCTGCAGAAGTATTAATCTCACTTCACACACAGAAATTCATAAACACGAACATTATGCAAGTCCTGTTGAAAGTTAGAGCAAAACAGCATAGTCTTATTACTGCTCCTGCATTGTTCTGTCCTTCAGCTATTTCAGATTTAACTGAGCTTTTTGTGCCTCCAGAGAGGCTTGAATTAGAAAACTGCCAAACATAAAAGATGTGTAGTGACGAAACACCTTTATGCAGAAAAACCAGTGCTGAAAGTCCCTTGGAATTCACATTTGACTGAGCTGTTGACCTCTGTGTTAGAGGACAGCACAACACATTGCAAGTGAAACACAGATTTTTACAAGCACTTTTAACTGAGATTTTTATTTGAGGTTTTATTTTTTCTCTGCTGCTACAACATAGAGTCCAGATGTAGCACAGGAATACAAAATCATCTGCATCAGTAAGTTTGCCATCCTCTTGAGTTGCCTGACTAACCTGAACTTGGAGATTTAAAGCAGATGGTCCTCAATGCACCAGCTAAAATTTTAGTCTTCTCAGCACACATAAAGGCAAAATTCCTCCATTTTCCTCAACACCACTGAAAGCCAAGGTCTGTTGGTCCTTTTCCACAACTGGAATGCTGTGGTGTGAACAACATGGCTCTTGGGAAGAACAACCCCTGTCTTGGCTCTGCAGAACCATCTGACCTGCAGAAGATCCAGCCTCCTATTGCAAACAGGATATGAACATTTTAACAGGCCTGGTACCCCACAGAAATGAGGTTATGGTGATAAGTCCTGTCATTGTATGGCAGGAGGAGATGAAATGGCCTCAAGTTGTGCCAGGGAAGGTTTAAGTTGAATATCAGGGAAAATATTCACGGAAAGGGTGGTCGTGTATTGGGACAGTGGTTGGAATCACCATCCCTGGAAATGTCCAAAAAACAGGTAGATATGGCAGTGAAGAACATGTTGAACTTTTAGAAAAAGCTGCACCTTAAACAAAGTTTTCTGGCACTTTTGTGTTTCCTCATAGTGACTGAGACCTTTACAGGAGCAGCAGATTTGAAAGGGATGAATCTGTGACTGCCCCATGTCCTTGGAAGTGTTCAGGGTCAGAGGAAGGTGTCCCTGCCCTTGGCAGCGGTTGGAATGAGATTAAAGTCCCTTCCCACCAAAGCCATTCTATGGAAAAGGGAATAAATTCCCAAGGTCTCTCTCAATACAGAATTTCTTTCTAAATCTAGAGCTGGGGCTCAGCGGAGAGAAAGAAGGAAATCTATGTAACCCTCTGTAAAAGAGCAAAACCCATTTCTCTAAAGCCCTTAAACCCACAAGCCATTTCAAATTTTAAATTTCCCTAAATACCCCAGGGCATTAACAATAATTTCACAACACTTACACAGAAAGAGAATTTCCAGCTCTGCATTACTATAAATCAGTTTTGTTACCTAACAACAATCTGACTAGTGATCATATGAATTTGTAAATTTGTGTAAGTTTCACAGATATTACATTTTTTTGTAAAACATATTCAAATGGCATGGAGGTGAGATTAGCAGATGTTCCCAAGCTCTCCATGATGATACAAGGAAGGGCAAAAATGGTCTGAGAGAAGGAGTTTGGGAAGAACTGTGTCTCTGTCAAGACCAATACTGATTTCATCCTTAGCATATAATAGAATTAAACTGTAATGCTCAGTCAGCCCATCTGAATGGCTCTAAACTGAAAGAGGAGTGTTTTTTATTAGATATTGGGAAGGAATTGTTCCCTGTGAGGGTGATGAGCCCCAGGCACAGGGTGCCCAGAGGAGCTGTGGCTGCCCCTGGATCCCTGGCAGTGTCTCAGGATGGGTTGGATGGGGCTTGGAGCAGCCTGGGTTAGTGAGAGGCATCCCTGTCCATGGCAGGGGGAAGAATGACATGAACTTCCAGGTCTCTTCCCAGTCAAACCATTCTGGGATTCTGTGATTCCATGATCTTCAGTGTGGCTAAATTCTGCTATAGATTTTATTACGTTGCAATGTGCCCAAGCATAAGAAATGAGGAAAATATAACAACAGATGCATGCTCTGATATTTTTTTTTTTCCTAATAACCTCTGAGTTGGAAAACCAAAATCCAGACTGCATTATTTCCTCCAGTGGCACATTTTGTTTTTTACCTAACTCATCCTTACTGGTTTTATCCAGTTGCCCATATTAGTTGTAGAGTTTCCTCATTCTCTTATTGCTGTAGAGTTGCCTTTGCCTCACAGCCACCTCAGGAAGCTTTATTTCAGCATTCACACTCTCAGCTATTCTGAGACATGTTAGGTCAGACAGCCACAAGGGTTTTAAAAAGGCCTGCTCAGTTTTTGATGACTTCTAAAATAGATGTCTGGAATATTTTTGTGTGCATGTTTTCTTCACAGATTTCCCCATCAAATTAATTTATTAGTTTGGCTTTGAACAGTGAATTTGAATAGTGAAACAGAGTTTTCAGCAAAAAGTGATTTTATTCCTGCATTTCAGCATGACCATTTGCTGAAGATTTTTCCTCTTTTAGAAGATAATAAATAAAAGAAAGCAAATTTTAGATTGCCTTGAATGGCATTTTAATGTAACAAATTCCTAATTTTCCACCTGTTGTCCTTATTGCTTGGTTCTTCCACCCAAAAAGCAAAAAAGAAATCCAGTTTGATGTAGTTACAGAAGCAATGCCTGTCAAAAACAAGGCTCTGTAATGAAGCCCTGGGAAGATTTGTCACACATTAAAGAGTTATTGGAAATGTCAAACTTGCCAGCACTAAATCCAGGATTTGAACACGAGTTCCTGAGTAAGCTCCTGCATTGAAAGAAAGAACTGTTATAACACTGACTTCAGAACATTTTTGAGATGCATTTTCTCCAAATTCTCTGCCTTTAAATATCTGTCACAAATATGAATCCTTTCCAATTAAGCTAGGGAGGTTTTCTTTTCATCCTGTTTTCTTTTCCAGCAGGAACCGAACAAGAATGATTCTGCTGTTGGTTTCTATAAGAAACTCTTAAAATGCTTCTGGGCATTTATACCTGATGAGTGTATTAATTTCAGGCAGACCCTCAAAGTTGAAATATTTGAGTAATTTAAAATTGAGATCCCGGTTCCACATGTACTGCTCCCCTCACCTGTGGAAGTTTGTGCCCATTACTGATGCCTGACAGAAACACCATTGTTACACGTGAGCAAGTCTGTTCTGTGCTCTCTCTGACACAAAATCAATGGGCAGGATAAAACCAGCATAAAGAAAATGTTGAGATTGCTCATTCTGTTAACAGTTCTCCTCAAAACCACCTCAGGAATCAGATTGATTGATGACAGGTTTTCCTGAATCAGATCTTTAAATTGTCTCACTTCTCCTCTGATTTGTGTCGGTTGAGCTGCATTAAATAGACAAAAATGCATGAGGTCAGACAAAAAATGTCTACTAAAGACATTAAACATTTCTGGGAACTCATGGTGGCATTTATGCATTGCTACCGTGATACATTGTGATGTTTATTCTGGAATTAAAATATATTTGCATGTTGCAGGTATCTTGGAAGTTAGAAATGGCAAGGAAAAAGAAACTTCTTCAAAATTGCAATAATGCTGTTTTTTATATGAATATTTAAAGTGTTAATAGCTCTGATTTCAGGACATTACATATGCATATAAGTAAGGTAGCACCAGGTTGGGTGGGATGTGGACCTGCTGGAGGGCAGGAAGGATGTGCAGAGGGATCACTCAGTGGTCTTGGAGGTCTTTTCCAACCTTAATTATTCCATGATTCTATATAAAATTACCCATTTTCTTCAATATTGCTGCATTTGAACTCATGAATGAATCACAACATTCTTCTTCTTCATAGTTGGGATAATCCTAAAAACACAATCAGAAGATTTTACTATTCAATATCAACTTTGCCTGTTAGACACAGAAACTTGTTAAAACCCCCTTTCTTTGCAGTGTTTAATTCCCCAACAACACATAAAAACACACTTATTTATTGCAGCACAGAGCAGGCAGATTTTAAAGTCCCAATCTAGGGAGGGATTTGTACACAACAAATCAGAATTCTGATGTATTAATGTCAGATTTCTTGGGTTTTTTTCATTCTTTCTGCTCCTGTCAAGATGCCTTGTCAGAGCCTGGCTGGAACAACAGAGTTCTGAAATCTATTGTCATGTTCAGACTTGAAACGCTTGAAGACTTCTGATATCCTGTAAATCAAAAATTATTTTGAAGCATTCAGGTGGTTGAGCATTCAGGGATGGTGAGCAATTTTTTTCTCTCTAAAAGCTGGGGAGCAAACAACAAAGAATATTGATGAGACAGGCACAAAAGTCTGATCTGTTTGTTGAAATTTGTATATTTAGCCAAATCATTTATATATGCTAGAAAAGTGGGAAAACATACAATTGTGCAAAAGAGGCTTTAAAAAGGAGAATATCTTTATCCAATACAAAATCACAGTTCTCAAGTTCAATGGAAGATCCTGTTGTCTCAAGAGGAACAGGCAAAGGAAATTAAATGGCACTGTGGGTGTTTCCTCTCTAAGTGGTGTGAATTTGCCTATTAAATGATAAGTAAAAAAAACAATTTGAGCTTTGTCTTCCAGTGCATTTTGAGGTACAGATTCCCTTAGTTTGTCAGCCACAGTCCTGATATTGTTTT
>VRYO01001717.1:5149117-5198072 GCA_009812075.1 Sialia sialis | reverse complement strand
AAAAAAAAAAAAAAAAAAAAAAAAAAAAAAAAAAAAAAAAAAAAAAAGGGTGTGGCTTATATTCAGGTGTGGCTTATATATGGACAAATCCCATAGTCTACCTGGCTACTGGGACGTGTGGCTTATAATCAGATGTGGCTTATAATTGTGAAATTACTGTACTTTATTTTCATGCATTTAATGATTAAACTTTATTTACTTTATTTCATAAATACCATGGCTTTAAACCCTGTTTTTCTGTGTTTCCATCTCCAAGCAAATGCAAGGTGTACATTGTAATGAATATTATAAATGAAGGATTTGTTTGGGGGTGAATGGGCATAAAATATAATTTTTTATTTTGGAGAGCAAGGAATTGCCTCCACTGATAGAACCAACTATTCATCTCAAGCCCTTTTAAATCCTTTATATTTCCTGTATTGTTCTATCAGCTATGCCACTGCATCCTCATATTTTCCACCCTTTTAGGCCCATTCTCTTCCCTGTTAGGATGGGATATGCTTATATTTTCCATACCCATGCAATTACTATGGACATATGAATGGGTTCATTCCCAAAAATCTTTTCTATTTTTCCTTCCCTGATATTGTATTATTATTATTTTATGTAGTATTATTATTTTTGAACTGTTCAAATTTTGACAGGAATGGTTCTATTTGTTTTTAGAAAGATTCTTATCAGATTACTCCTTTGCAATATTTTGCATCTTCGTGATCTGAATCAGGTTTGGGATTTTTCTGCCTTTTTTTTTTTTTTCCCCTTTTCTTCTGTCTGTGTTTGATTTTGGTTTTTCCTGTTTGTCTCTTTAGACCAGTTTGGGAGGTGGGACTGTGTGACTGATATGGCAAGAAATGTCTTGGCTCTTTATCAATTATGTTACTGAATGGATTTCATGATTGCAGCACTCAGCATCTTTTATCTTGCTCTTTAAAGAAGTGGCTGCCCAATTAATTTCTCATTGGAAAAAGGACTAAAGAAGTCAGTTCAACATCTCTTTTGATTAATTTTTTCTGACTTTCATTGTTGCCTGCAGGCACAAATAAAGAGCTCAGAAGGACTTCAAGGACCTCCCAGAACATCTCTTTCCCTATATATTTAAGTTTAAAGGTTATAAATACTCAAAAAATATTTTAACATATGCATATGGATGCTGATTTCTATCACTGTTTTACACATAAGCACATATTTATGCAAGTGTTGTATTCTGACTCTGTCAGTGCTTTGTTGTTTTGTGTTACTGTATTTTTATTTTATTTTTTATTTTTCTAGTAAAGAACTGTTATTCCCATTCCCATATCTTTACCTGAGTGCTCTTTTATTTTGAAATTATAATAATTTGGAAGGAGAGGGTTTATATTTTCCATTTCAAGAGACGCTCCTGCCTTCCTTAGCAGACACCTGTCTTTCAAAACAAAACAACCCCTAAACTAATATTGTATCTTTGTATTTCAAATTTTATATTTAAAATTTCAATTCCACATAGAGAATTTCATCCTTCTCCCACTCCAAGTTCCTGTGTTTTTTGGTGTGGTCGATCCCTATCTGAATAAGACCCTTTCAGCTCCCAGTGTTAAATATAACCTGGTTTGGCATTGTAGATATCAGCCCTGGCAGCTGATGATATTTTTAACTGATACTGTCAATGTACTTCCTAAATGGACTTGTTTAACTTGATCCAAACAGTTATCTGAATTCTGCTTTATAAGGGTGATTAATAACCCAGAGGTGACAGCAATTCCCAGAAAAATCTGTTATGACCTTTCACTTCTTTTCATGTAAAAATGCATGAGATATTATTTTATAACATCTGGGTAAGACATATCTCCTTCATGTCACAGGACTATTAAATATCCCCTTAGTTAACCTCTTTCTCTTAAATCCAGAGTTTGTCCAGGCTCTCTGACAGTCAAGAAATAAAATACCAATTTGTAATGATCTGATTTAACAGAAGCACACTTCTCTGCTATGGCATGAAAACGGTAGAATCGCCATGAGTTAATATTTGCCTTCATTTTTCCTTAAACAGATCTAGAGCAGGATAAATGGAAACCTTTTCAATGCAAGTCTTTCACAAAATGATGCTTTACATCTCCAGTCCACATAACAGTGGTGGCATTGTTACGGAGTCATGGAATCCCAGAACAGTTTGGATTGGAAGGGTCCTTAAAGCCCATCCAGTGCCACCCCTTGCCATGGGCAGGGACACTTTCCACTAGCCCAGTTTGCTGCTTTTACCTGGGCACAGCCAACCCTTGGTTTTCTCAAGTCCCCGTAAGTACCAGCAGTCAGTGTTTCCCAGTAGCTCTGGGAAAAATTATACAGGTAAGAAAAGAAAACTTAACCCCAACAGACACTTCCAAGGACAGGGAGGCACTAGGGTTGGGGATCAGGAACAGAAGGTCCTCTAAGTTTAGGTTCTTCAGCAGAAGGGAGCTCAAAAGAGGAATATGCCAATTACAGTTTAGGACAAGGTAATATCCTCCTCATGCCTAGACTTGTCTAATGACAATGCTTGAGATTAGATCCCCAAATATTCATTCCCAGGTGTGTGATGACATTTAGGTCTCCCCCCTGGTGGCTGAGCACAGCCCAGGGCCTGGGATAACAATTGAGCTGTGTTTGAGCCCTCCAGTGGCCACTGGTGCTGTGTCTACTTGAGAACTGCCAATTAGAACCTCAATGTTTATTAAACGAGACCCCGTGACTCTGTGTGCAGTCACCAATATGTTTCTGTGAACCTGATCTGACAAAATATTTTGTTATTTTGCCTGAAAGAGCGAGGCAATCATCTGCTGCAGCAGCAAAGTCTGTGCTCCCAATTCTCCCAGAGCATCACTGCCAGCACCACTAGTGCATATTGAATGTTTTTCTCCCAACACCCACAGGATAGGGCTTTTCTGGACGAAATATTGGGAAAAACTCTTCCCCAGTGCAGCCCATCCCTCTGCCCCTCCGGCTGCACTGGGGTGCACAGCACAGCTCACCTAGACAGGTATTTATTTACATGGGACCCTGTGCAGCTTCCATTCGCAGCAGAGCTCTTTCTAAGCTGCTCTCTAAGCACAAAGCCTTTCCCAGTCACACTCCCCCCTGTTTTCAGGAGAAGCAGGGCAGGTCAGCGTGGTTCTTACAGTGCTGGGTTTATTGGTGTCTTTTCTGTTCATGAAACAAGCACTTTTCCACATCCCTGAAATCTGGGTGCTTGGGCACAGGAGCGATTGTCAAATTTGAGCAAACTGTGTGTGCACCCCCTGGGGCCTGGGCAGTTCCAATTTTCTGCTGCTTTAGGGCTCCTTCATCAGCCCCCTCTGAGCTTTGAGGACACAGAAACACTTTTTCTAGAAATGTGGATTCAGGACTGGAACAGCTCTGCAAAATCTTTATAACTGGAGACTCTCCAATCTATCTTATCCCAGTATTTTAAAACAGATTGTCTTTTCCTTGCTGGATTTCCCCCCAACAGATTTTTTTTTTTTTCCCTTCCTCAGATTGCCTGTTATTCCACAATTCAGGAGGCAATAATGTGTTTCAGAAGTTGCAATAAAATGGATATACAGTTAGTAATCTTTCACCTCTTCGCTTGTTTCCCATGAATGCTTTTAAAATGAGTACCAAAAAAGCCATGAAAGGAAGAGACATTTTTCTTTTCCTCTGAAGATAGTTTTTTTTTTTTTTTATCTCATCCCTTTGTCTGCTTTATAAGAAGAAAATGAAAGCTTTCTCTGTCTGCAGATCTAGCCTGGAAATCTCATTTTTTAACTATATATATATATATATATATAACTATAGAATCAGAGAATCCCAGAATGGTTTGTGTTGGAAGAGACCTTAAAACTCCTCTCATTCCACCCCTGCCCTCTCATTTCACCCCTGCCATGGGCAGGGGAACCTTTTACTACCACTCCAAGGCCCCTCCAAACTTCAATATGAAGTTAATAAAGAAATCTTTGAAGAGGGATAATATTTATATATTGTAGTATTATGCTTTATTATCCAAGCATCTATATCAATGCAACTTGAGTTTCCCAATGAAATATTGGAACGATTGGTTTGGGTTGGAAAGGAACTGAAAGATCTTCTAGTTCTGAACCCCCACCATGGGCAGAGACCCCTCCACATCATGGGACGGTATTATAATGAAATTGTCTAAATTATAGCTAAAATTACGATTGAATTATGACTGCATCTGTCCGCTGTTGTGGTCCAGAGCCAAAGTTTCCAGATCCATAATCTGTAGTTCAAGGTACTGGCCAAAAGACAGCAATCTGAACACATCCTCTTTGGAATTTGTCTCAGAATATTTTGGGAATAATCGTCTCCATTTTTAGAATAAAGTGGAATTGTTCTGCACTGATGGGCTTCTACACAATAATTTTCAAACCTTGCATTGCACAGGGAGCAGCAGCCACATATAAATTAGAAGTTCATCAATCAGGATATAATTAATACTACTTTGCCTTGGAGCCAAATATTAGCATCCTAATTTATTACAGTGTAGCAGCACTTTGTAAATGTTATGGCAAAGCCAGACAAAACGTGGGAATATTTCAAATACTTGTGTGAACAATGGAACAACCAGAGGAGCAAAGGTGTGTGCAGGTGCACCCAAGGAGCAGCAGGAAAACAAAACAAGCAGCTGAGAGATAAAGAACAAGATAAGCACAGAGGAAGAACATCCCACCCAGCAGCCAAGAGCTGATGAAAGTAAATATAAAATGAGCAATGAAAGGAGTAGTCAATGCATCACTTTAGGAGAGATAAAAGCATGAATGACATAAAGAGATCAGGGAGTGAGAGAGAAGTAATCTAGTGGTGCTGGGGTGTTTAAAAGGTTAGAGCAACACCTTTGATAAATAGCTCTAAGTGCTGGTAATTAATAAGCATAAGAACTAACCAGTCAAATTGGATGTGTTGTAAATAATGGAATTTTAAAATGTTTAGTTTTAAGATTTAAAGCTGGCCTGAGCTCCTGGTTCTCTCAGTGCACCATAGTGCTCCAATTCCGCACTGATCTTGCTCCTTCCTAAGACCAAATCTTTCCATCCTATAAAGCAATCGGGTTGATCAGGCCTGATTATCTTTGGCAAGCTTGGTAAGTCCATGTTGGCTGCTCCCAGCCACGTTCTTCTCTGCCTTGTGTCCAGAAACATTTCCATCAGGATTTGCTCCTTGATTTGGCAGGGACCAGGGTGGGACTGACCCTCTCACGGCTCCCTGAATGTCCTTTTGACCTGTTTTAAAGCTAGCTCTGACTCTTTCTTCTCTGCTGGTGAAGCAACTCCCCTGACCTTCCCAGTCTGTCAAAGGTGACAATGAATGGTGTTAAAAGGAGAACTTCCAGATGCCCCACTGATCCCAGATGCAGCCCAGGGGATCCCACAGACTTCCAAAGGTTAAGATGTCTGAAGGAAACCTCTACATCCATTGCTGCTAAATCCTCCCCCTGAACTCCTTCACCAAACTCAGGGATCTGAGACCCTTCTGGCCCTGGCTGAAGATAAAGGAGGTTCTGGGCACCACATCTGTGCCCTAAATCCTCTCAAACCACATTTATTTCTCCTTGGATATGATAACACTGCAGTCTGGAATTCCTGATGTGTTTCAAAAACAAGATTAAGGCAGAAAAATAACAGTACAATCCAAACTTTTAACTGTGAAAATATCAAAATACTGGATTTTTTTTGGTCACTTGGGTCTGACAGACAGTTTGCAGGAGTAGTGTCCTACTTAGGAATTCAGGAACTGCAAATTCAAGAGTTCATGTACAATCAGAGTCTAGAGTCTCCTGCTCTGTCTTACATAAAATAGACATTCCGGTAAAAATCCACTTGTGCTAATCCAGCACATTCCCCCCCCAGAATGGACAGTCCTTTAGTCCTTTCACCTTCATCTCTTGGCTGCCACTTCCTTCTCTGACCTTTTACTTGGAGCTGATTCACTTTGATAACCCAATGATTTAATTTTGCCAGGTCAGGTTCTATTTTTTTACCAGTCCAGCAAGTTGTACTGATTATGCAGATTGTTGCTGATATAGAGGGGAAAGTAAGAGGAAAAAAACTCCCACTTGTGTAGCAATAATGTCCCAAATTTCATCTCGAGCTTGTCTGCATTTAACAGAGACACTCCAGCACCTAGCAAAAAATTGCAAGGAATTTTTATTAGTCATAATTGTTAGCAAATCCCATTATTTCAGCCATGTTAACTGTTCTTCAATTAAAAGCCAGTCAGGTGCTTAGAAAGGTCACAAGTAGATGATGCAAGAGCCATGTGAGGCTTCTCAATGATGTTTCATGTCACCTTGATAAATATTGCAGCTGCCACCTCAAAATGCTCATTGCGTTGTAAACACGGCTGAGTCATTTATTAGAAATGAATAAATGAACTCAATAGACTTCCTGCTGCATTAGCAGCCTGTGTCTGTGCCACTGAGGATCCTGCAGCAATCACACAGGGCTTTTTCACTCATAGCCTTCTCTTCTCTTCTCTTCTCTTCTCTTCTCTTCTCTTCTCTTCTCTTCTCTTCTCTTCTCTTCTCTTCTCTTCTCTTCTCTTCTCTTCTCTTCTCTTCTCTTCTCTTCTCTTCTCTTCTCTTCTCTTCTCTTCTCTTCTCTTCTCTTCTCTTCTCTTCTCTTCTCTTCTCTTCTCTTCTCTCTGTACTTGTCAAAGTTACTATTCCTTGGTGTCACCACTATCCCTCCTGGCTCACTGCACATCCTCTGCTTTTGCTTTTAACTGGATTCTTACCACAGTGGGATCTTTTTGAACGGCTTCAAAATTACAACAGCGGGATTAGGAATGGGATATTGGAAGGAATTGTTCCCTGTGAGGGGAATTGTTCCCTGGCACAGGGTGCCCAGAGACGCTGTGGCTGCCCCTGGATCCCTGGAAGTGTCCAAGGCCAGGCTGGATGGGGCTGGGAGCACCCTGGGTGGGTGGAAATGTCCCTGCCCATGGCAGAGAGTGGGACTAGATGGGCTTAAAGCAAAACCCAACCCCTTCCAATCCAAACCATTCTGGGATTTTGTGAAACCCAGTGGATTCCACTACATGTAGAGCCAAGGAAAGCTCTGCCGCCTTCCTACCCATGTGGACAGATGGATCTGTTTTCACTGTCACGTTACACAAAAATGCGAATCCATTAGGAAAAAAAATGTGATTTTCATAGGAATTTTGGGGTTTTGATAAGTTCCTGAGGTCTGGCAACCTCAGGAATTTTTTAGCGCTGTCAGCTACTGGAACAAACACCACCAAATGTTAGTGTGTATTGGAGAACAATTCTTATAAGACTTAAAATTTGGCTTCTGAATCTCTCTGAGTAATTTGAAAATGTGAGCCAGCTACTAGTATAGCTCCATGCGCTTGCTTAAAAGTCATTTACATCAAATATTTTGAAGGAATACCTGGGGAAAACCACAAAGTGCTAAAAACTTGGGAGTGGATTGAGTAGCAAAGATTTATAGCTTGCTGCATGATTTGCTGCACTGCTCTCTAAGTGAGAACCAGGTTTGCTTCCAGAGGTGATTAAATAACAAGTGACACTGAACTAATTAGAAGATTCTGCCATCTAGTGACTCAAGAAGCTACGTGGAGCTTTTGCACGACCCTTCAGCTGAGGTTTGAGGACATCCCAGCAGACTCTGATGATCAAACCCAAATTTTCTTCTCAGTACACAGCAATCTGGCCCTCATTTGGTGTCCCTCCAGCATTTATCTGCTGGCAGAATTTTTATCTCTTTATTTTTGTCCCCATAATGAATCTCTGGAAAACAAACATCTCTTCGCTGCACCTTTATCTTTAACCTGTCTCACTTTTTGTTTTAAAATGTCACTTTTCTAGGACAGCTGCTGACAGACAGGTACCAATGTGATACTAATAACTTAAGTATATGGCAGGAACATGTTATTTTTCCCTCATGTTGAGTTCAAATAAGACACTAGATGACAGGTGCTTTTGGATGAACACTCACTCTCCATTTAAAAGCAATTTTTGGCTGTGATGTTTCTCATGGCTGTGTTGTCTGAAAACTGAAAATTTCTCTAAAATTATTTCCAACTCTGATCCCAATATTTCCTCTCTTCAAAGTCCTCTTTACCACACCCTCAGTTTTTGGGTTTAAAAATCAGTCATGCCAGCACCAAGTTTGTTTCTTTAATGAGAAGCTGGACTCATTTCCTCCTTGGAGATATTTATTTTTCTGCTCTCCGAGGTCTTATGAAATGGGAGTTTGATCAATGTTTTCTGTTAAATGGAATAATCTGAGAGACTAAACCCACATTTTATAAATTGTCATATAAAAGTGGTAGAAAAAGGTGCTTCTATTTCTGCAGTATTTTTAAATATCACCCAAATTTATTTATTATTGGAATAATAATGATAATAATAATGGTATTTTGAAATAACTTGACTTCATTTCTTAAATGCATTGGTTGCTAAACTGAAGTAATGGAAATTATGGCTGACATCGCTTGCAGAATCTTGCTAATTGGATTATCTTACTGATATTTTATGACAAATAGAGCACTGCTTTTGGAACATATGACAAGATAAGATGTCTGGTAAACTGACCTCAATACTCAGTTTGCAGGGGTGACTGGCATTACCATGGAATCCCAGAAAGGTTTGGGTTGGAAAGGATCTTAAAGCCCATCCAGTTCCACCCCTGCCATGGACAGGGACACCTTCCACTATCTCAGATTGCGCCAAGCTCCATCCAACCTTTCATTGGACACTGCCAGGGATGGAGCAGCCACAGCTCCAAACCTTATCCAATCTGGCCCTGAAGCTTCTTGTTCAGGCTTCATGTTGAACAAGGATGCTGAAATCTTATAAATTTGCAACTTGTCTGCCAAAAGAAGCCCAAGTCAGGAGCTCAAGCCAGCCTCAGAGTCCATCTTCACAGCAAAAGAGGAACAGACTTGGGCACTGCTGGAGGTAAAAAAAAAACACCCTAAAGACATTTTTTGTGTTATTTTAATATTGTTAGCCAAAGCACTTTTATGATCTGGATTTCCAGAAAAAAAATTGAAGTTTATTGTGTGTATTGAGTCATTTCATGTTGGACACCAGGAGGAACTTCACCATGGGAAAGGAGGTCAGGACTTGGACTGGGGGGACCAGGAACGTTTGGAGTCCCCATTCCTGAAGGTGTCCAAGGCAGGTCTGGCCATGGCACTCAGAGCTCTGGGCTGGTGACCCGGAGGGGATCAGGGACAGCTTGGGCAGGATGGTCCTGGAGGGTTTTTCCAACCTCAGTGATTGTGGGATTCTGGGATTTTGATACACTTCTGTCACACTGGACAGTTGGTTCTGATCTATCCTGCTTGAGCTGAGACAGTTTGTTGTGATGAATATGTGTTTTGGTGCTGCTGGAGACCTATTAAAATAATAAAGCACCTGCAAAAAAAAGGGAAAAAAAAAACAAGGAAAAAAGAGTACTGAAACATATCATAAAGCATTTTAACCTGGGTCTTTTGCTGAAAGGCAAGTCAAAAAACACCCTCAGAATTAGAAATGGATGCTAATTTCTGGAGGACTGTGCATATATTGTTATTGTGCATTTGGCCAAGACCTAACTCTGCTCCTGGAAAGCTTTCATAGTGATAACTTTAAAACCGCAAGCAGCAGTGGTGCTGTAGCAGATTCTCTAATGGAATTATTCAGATGGTTATTCTGGAAACTGAATACTGAGGAGCAATAAAAATATCTCTTGTCTTGGTCCCAGAAGTGATGAAGTGGCAACCTGCATGGGGAAAATAACAGCAGGCAATGACAACCTCCTGCAGCTGCTGAGCCTTGGAATGAGACTGTCTGGTCCACACAGGAGCTGTTTGCCAGTGGTAGTGCTGAGGTTTTCAGGGAGTAAAGTGCAACAACTGAGGAAAAAAAAACAACAAAAAAACATTATTTAATGCCCAGGTGCTGTGCTGGGTTTGGCTGGACTTGGGATTCCTGTCCTGAGTGAGCACCAGAATAAATGGAGCTTGGAGCCATGGGCTAAATTAATTCAGCAGATATTGTGTGGCCATTTTATGGACATTTTGCAGGAGTGGGCTGTGAACTAAGGGAATGATCCCTGTGCATTAATAGTAAAGAAGGAATGGATGGCAGGGAGTACTGGAGTTGCACTGAGTATTGTGGGACCTGAGTGTGACATAGATGTTGGGGAATAAGGGATGGAGTGTGCTGGGTTTGGGCTGGACTGGAGTTAATTCTCCCCCCCAGGAGCTGCTTTAGGGCTGTGTTTGGGTTTAGGCTGAATACAGAGGTGATGACACAGAGATGTTTCTGTTATTGCTGAACAATAAATTTTTCTACACATGATTTGCAAGTGGACTCTGAGACTTCTCACACTGTATTTGTTTTTAAAAATTGCCTTTCTATATATTTGTAAAAGTAGACAAGGTAATAATATGTTAAATATATATATATCTAATATATGTGTATAACACTAGAATAATGTATCATTATATAATAATGTATATTGTACAATACTTTTTAATATTATAATTTACAATGAAATTCTAATATAATAATATACAAGTATAATAATAACAATAAAATACAGAACTTGCTGGTTAATAAATAAATAATTAAAACAACCTAATAAATAGTAAAGGAGTACTTTGGTAGTTTAATTTGATATTGGAATTTCTTTTGCTGACATGTGGTAGCTGCCTCCTGAGTGCTGAAAATGCACAAGGATATGTGTAATGCCTTACACATCCTTCCTCAAAAGCCAATTCCTCCCCACCACTCTGAAGTACTAGTTGTCAAATATGTTGTGAATTACTCAGCCAAAAACATTTCAGCTCGTTGGTGCACAGAGCTACTTGCTCTGTCTGTCCAGCTTGTCTTGCTAATGGCCTTCCCTAATTTTTCTTAGCATTTAAAAGCATCACTTGTGGAAAATAAAGTGTTGGAAATAGCTCTGTACAATCATGCTTAAATTGATTCCTAGAGAGGCTGATCTGGAACCGAGTTAGATGAAAAAAATAGGTATTTATTAAAAAGCCTTAAAAGAATACACCTTGGGCAGTGCAAGAGCCTGGCTAGGGCTACACCCAAATTAAATCCCAGATGGATCCTGGTCACAAGTTTTACACTTTTGTAAGTTTTGTTTTATATATATACTGGGGTCAATTATCCAACCACAGCCCCAGGCCATGAAGTGTCAGCCCCCTGCCTTACCCCCTTCCCTTAGCCATTGTTTATGGTTTTTGGGTACAGGTTGTCCTTGATTCTCAAGCTGGGAAGGAATTGTTTTGTCTAACTATCCTGTGAAGAGAACTTACTAACACCTAACATGAAGTTTCAGAGTTACACACCAAGCAACAGAGCAGCTGAAAAATATAAAAGCTAAAAGCCAAGGCATGAAAATGATGGTGGTTATTTTTCAAATCAACAGAGAAATGTTTAATAAGTGCAGGTCACCTGTTCAGTGAAATGAAATTTTTTTTGGGAACAATTCTAATTAGTAAGCTGTCTTGTGTTATCAAGTGCAGATCAACCAATACGCCTTAGTTAGACTGTGAAAAAAAAGTGTTCTTTTAGTACTGGAAATGGATGGAGACCTAAATGCTTATTAGTGTGATCATCCAACCTTCTAAAATCAGGTCATTACACCCATGAAATGAGAGGTTTAGCAAATATCAGCTCATTCTTGCAGCACTCATAAGAAAAGTTTTTATTAAAAGAGAGAAATACCTTCCAGCTAAATAGAAACCTGAAAATAGTAAAAAAAGGATATATTACATACATGCATTCAATTAGGTTTTTTATTCCTTTTCTTTTTTTAATATCTGTTGCATAGAACTGCCCTTTTCCTGTAGTTTTTACTGTGTAATCACCCAAAGGGTTCTTCCATTCCCACTGAGGAACCGCAACATCAACTATTTATGCATCTGCTCCTACATTTGGCATATTCCCACTTTTCCAAGGACTATGTCTCTTTAACGCCCCCATCCCTGCTCATTTCCTGGCCATATTTTTACACAGCAGAAAAGCCATTAGTATTGTCACTGGAAGTAAATTTTAAAAGACTCTTGTAGCTCTACCTTACTTGTTTTGCTTTGTTTCTTTGGCTAAACCACAATATTCAATTTGCATAGAAGTGAAGAGAAATTAGTAATTAGTTAAACAGAATATTTATGGCTAAAAGAACGCTGTAGGGTAAGGAAAATAATCACAAAAATATTTTAAATAAAAATAAGAGTAAGAAAATTGCAGGGCCTCTACTCTTTGCGAGAATTGTGAGAAAGCTAGAGCAAGCAGTACCAGAGAGGCAGATACCTTCTCAGCTTGGCTATATTGTCTTTATGATATAGAGTTATATATTCTTTATTACATTTCAGAGACTTTTTTATATTCTTTCCAGCAGCTAAGTCTTATTCTTCAACTTCGAATTTGTATAAAGGGAAAATGAAGCAGTGAAGGAGTAGTTTTTGTGGCAAGTACTGAAATTTTCATCATTTGTTGCTAATACAACTGAAATGTTCTTTCCACAGGTGTATAATGAAGAAAATTTCCATGTTCCAGACATCCTGCAGATTAAATGGCACCAGTGGGGGAATGAGAGAGGGGAGAGCTGAGAAAAGTTAATATGCAATGCAGAAGGAAATACAGTTATGCATAAAACATTCCTATTCAACTATGGCTGTGAACATATACAACAAGCATATACAAGTGCAAATTTATACATATATATATATGTATAAATAACCAAATAATTTAGATGCATGAATTAGTATCACAGGAGAAAATTATGAGAATCATTCAGTCTCAGCCAGCTGGCATTCCAAGGTGTTTAATTAACCTTGTTTGGTTTCAGAGAACACTTACAAATAAACCTGGTCAGGTGTTGTGCAATATATGTTTTCTATGCCAAGGAAGGCACATTTTTCTGTATATTCAAGGTACACTGAAGAATGCCAAATATCTGTGACCAAAAAAAAATAGTTTAGAAGTTATTAAGTTGAAAGGTTGCTTATTAACCAGTAGAAAACAGTGATTGCTTTCAGAAATTAGTGAGAGGTGTCGCTGACAACAAAACTCAGGGACAACAGCAAAACTCTCAGAGACAGAAACTTCTTTCAGTCAGGAGAGTGGGATTGGGATCAGAAAGATTACCAAGAAAGGAAACAATCTAAGGATGGCTTTGCTAAATGAGAGTTTTCTATTACAAGTTTGACAGGTTTTCTATTAAAATAGCATGGCTAATTATATCGCCCCTATTTTTATTCCATAGCCTCCACACTGTGAGCTACTCTGTTAAAAGTCCTGGGGAATATTCCTCATCCATTTGGTGATGGGAGGAAGCAAAGAAATTTTAAATATGCCACAAAGCACACTAAAATGAGATGAGCTGGATACTGCAGAAGATAAATTAAATTTGGGGCTCAAGAGCTGAAGCAACAACTCATATGTCCCTCAAGATATTTTATTATTACTTTTGGGAAAAATTATTGATATTCTGTATATAGCTTGAGGATAATGTCTGTTTTTCTGTCTGACTTCTATTATCTTTTCAGCTGTTGCTTTCTTTTTCATGCTGATTCTTTGGGTTGAGACATGTTTCCTCATCTCAAACATAATATAAGCTCAAAAATAACAGAAAAGGATAATTTATTTCATAGAATCAGAGTGGCTCAAGTTGGAAGGGACCTTTAGGTCATCTGGTTCCAATCCTCCACCTTAAGCATGCACAGATATTTAGGAGATGTGACAGCAGCAATAATTATGACCCCTAGAATTACAAATGTTTTAGGCTAGATTGCTTTACTAGTAAAATTTAGAACATTTTACTTAAACTACATTAATGCTAAGCAATCATCAGCAGTGTAATTATGCCTTGTTCACCTGCGATAATCAAGTATTATTCTTATTAATTAGGGTTCATTCAACCTACATATTTTGCCAAGGAAAGGCTGGGACAATTGATAGGTGGGTCATTACAGATTGTTTTATGAAACCTAGGAAAACTGTAATGAAGGCCCCACATTTACTGTAAGTTTGGCTGACTGATAATCCAAAATGCCAAGAAGTAGCTGAAGAGTTTCAAATAGCTAATCGCTGTGTGTTTCCTGTGCAAAGTGCCCCAAAATCAATGGAAAATTTACTCTGAGGAGATCACTTAGAAGAAGACAGGCAATTCTTATGTGAGGTTTAGAATTGTCTCTAACATAGCAATCCAACGACAAGGAGGAAGAAAATATGGAAATAAAGTCCAGCTTCTTTCTTTACTTTCTCAATCACTGACTTGGGTATGAATTTAGTATTCAGTAAATATTCAGGGAGAAGATTGACTGGGATAAGGAGACAGTATTATGCTCATGAGTGCTTAGAGGCTTAGCAATTGGCAATCACAAGAGGAATTCTCAGATGTTTTTAGCACAGTCACCTCCATTACATCTTTACATTACAGGCTCTTCAAGGACCAGGCTGCTCCAAACAGGATAATTCAAATATCTGATGGCAGCAATGTTCGCAAAATGCACAATTATTGGTGCTCAGGAGAATGGGGATCTCTCTGTCGAGCAGGGGCTCTAGGGACTTTCTTGGCTGCCAGATGTAGCTGAATATTGCAGATCTGAGAGAGGAAAAGTGTGGGTATGGAGCACAGGGAGAAAGGGAAAGTGCCTTGTAATGCAGAGACAATGATATGTAAATGTAAAACGTGATGGATGACTGGCTGAGCACAAGTTCCAAGCACAAGACTTCAGACAGTTTGGTTCTTGGAGTCTGCACAGGATAATGGTGAGAGCAGGACTGAAATGGTAATTCTGGGTGCCCAAAGCGTGTCCTTAGCTCTCTGGTCTTTACAGTTCAGGAATAGAGTTGAAAACTCACCCAAAAAGAGCATTTCTGGAAAATGTCCCACAGTAAAACCACCTGGGAAAGTCTGACTAAATCAAGAGAAGACAAAGAGATTTTGTGTACAGATAAACTGAAGAGAAATTGATGACAGGGAGAAAAATCTCTTGTCAGTAAAGTCATAAGCAAAGTCTAGGGCATGGAGATGGGCAAAAGGAACCAGAGCTGTGGGGCACAGCGGAGTCTCCCAGAGATTAATTCCTGAGCAGTGAGGGATGGGTAGAGAGGAGCAGAGAAAGGAAAAAGTGTTCTGGAAAGAGTTTGCAGCTCAAAGGAGAGGCCACATGGCAGAATCTCAGCGTGTGCAGCTACTCAAGAATCAAATTTCAAGATTATGTTGGTGCCTGGAGATGACATTTATGGATGTGAGCCTATTCAGCCAAAACCTCGCTTGATATTTTGAGAAGAAAGGTGAGTTAACCACTCATTGTGTTTCCTGGTTTAATTCTCATGACCTTCCCAGCTTATAGACAGAGCTGCAAACCTGACAGCAGCACACAGCAGACACAGAGAACATTCACATCTTTATTCCATCACTGTGTACATTAGATTAAATAAATTACTTATGACTTTTTCCCAAAATTTCAAATTAATTTGTTCCCCAAATATCAAATATATTTTAATTTTACAAACCCATATTGTAATGGATTTTGTTCTGTTAATGCTTTGGTCAAATACAACTTTTAAAGATGGTACCAGCCAAAGTAAAATTGAAGAGTTGAGACACCCTGAATAAACCAACTTTAATATTTTAGAGTTTCCTGCCTTGAGGCGCATTTGATTAGCAGTCCCTTCATGCTCTTCTTGAAAGATCAACCAATCCACCACAGTTTCTGTAACCCGGAATACAGATTTATGGTTTATTTCTTCTAAGGTTTTTAAGTATTCTGAGGATGTTTAACAAGAAGTAGGCAAGTATGCTCAGAAAGTTTGAAAGAATAAATTCAAAATTCCTATTTTTTTTACCAAACGTTATATATGAGGATGGAGCAAGCATGAACAAAAATTGCCCCAAATTTGAGGAATCTGTTGTCACTCTGTAATAAAACACTGAATTAATAAATTGTTTCAGAGCCCAGATGTTGCTTGGGTAATTCTCATAAAATTAAGAAATTAAAGTTGTAACCATGTTCTCTGTTTAATTTAATGGAGAGAGGAATTAGAAATAAATTCAGAGTGTAGTACTTAATGAAATATGACATTCACATACCCTGAAACCTTTCCTGCAGTAAAAACTGATGTATAAATAGAAATTTCATAAATAAGAATGTTCCAATATGATTTTCAAATACCTTCATAATGATCAGCCAGAGACATAGCTGCTCTGGTCTATTGTCTCTCTTTTCCTTTATTTATTTTAAAATAAAGCAGTGGGTGTAAAGATTCTTTATGGCAAGGACCAAGTCAGTACAGGGTGGGATTTTTGGATGTCCTGGGCAGGGCCAGGGGCTGGACTGGAAGATCCCTGTGGGTCCCTTCCAGCTCAGGATATTCCACAAGTCTGTGAATCTGACTACTTATTCCCAAGCTGATCTTTTGATTCTGCTAATTATTATGGTTCTGAGATTTTTTAAAAATGTGATTTTCGAAATACGAATTAATTTTTCAGTTTGGACTCCAGTATTTTTAATTAAACAGTTGCTTCTAAATTGCCACTGTTGTTTTTCCTTTATTTGGTAAAAGTGTTTTTAAAAATTTTCCAGCCTCTTTGATTTTCCTGTGAGTGAAGGTGATGTTCATGTTGGTGTTTTCTATTTAAACAGCAGATGTTGTGCCACCTACAAAAACTCTGAGCCCATTTCTTCATCCCTGGAGTGGAACACAACTGCCCTTCAACATTTCTCAGTTAAACCAGAAACTGAGTTTATTGCAGGAACTTATTAATCATGGGCTGCATCAAATCTGCAGAGAGAACTTCAGAGGGCAAATTTTTTAATTGGTGGAATTGGGAGTTAGCCAGGACACAAGGTTAATAAGCTAATTCCTCCTAGGGGTATTTAACTACTGTGCCCCATCAATACTTGGGCTTTGCATTTCATCTGAAAGATGACCCCCAGAAGCAACAGAAATTCCTGAGTGCTGCTGACACTTCCATCAGAACTGACCTGCAGGAGAGCTCTGCAGTGACATTGGCATAGGGCATTGTCCAGGTCCCCAGCACAGGTGACCTTGCTCACCTGGTGACACCTGCAGGTAGAATTGCCTTGCACACACCACTCTTACCTGCCAGTGCTTCTCAGGAAATTGTTTATTTCTTGAAACAGCATTTCAAATAAGAGGACAAGCCTTTGCAACCAGCTTTATTCCATTGATACTGCACATTTGTTTTCCAAATCAAGTTGCAGCAATCACAACCGTGGATGTTTTGCTCGTTCCCTTTTATTTCTGATGATCTTCTGCAGCACAAAATTCTATATAAGGATAGTAGAGTTTTCTTAAAACTCTCTCCTAATTTCTACTTCCTAAATAATTTCTTTCATCACTTTCATTTCATCATTTTACTGATTTCAAAGCATTCCATGTGCAGGTAGACCGAGAATTAAATCTTGCTGCAAAGCAATAATAATAGCAGAGAGTGACTCCATCACTTCCCTTTCCCCATCCCTAGAAGTGTTCAAAAAACAATTGGATGTTCACAAATTACTGGTCTGTACACCTAACGATGGGAAGCAGGAAATTAATTCCTTATTTTGCTTGGCTTGTATGTGCTTTTTGGATTCACCTACTAAACTTTATCACAAGGAGCTTCTCCCCACCCTGCTGAGGAAAGGGAGTGAGGCTTTGTGTGAGCTTAACTCACAGCACAGGCAGAGGCTGAGCTGTCAAAGCTGTGAGAATCTCTCCTGGTAGTTCAGCCATCAAAGGCTAAAGACAGCAGAGCTGCTGGGTAGAAATCCAGCATGTGAAATGATGCAATGTGTCCTTTCTGAGATTTATGTAAAATTGCAAATCATTGATTTGGGGTAAAACTCACTGAAATGAGGAAGCAGCAGCAGCTCCCATCCTCATGGAAGACTGGAAGGTGATAACTGAGCTGCTCCTTTGAATTTTAGGTGGGTAATTTGATAAAGATATTAAGAATTCAGTAACTAAATTGTTCCTCAGAATACCCAATCTGCCAGGAGACTATCAAAGAAAAATCTACCTTCTTCCTCATCTCCTCTCTGGACTGTATTCCATCTGCTGTCCAAAAGGTCCTGTATATCCTGTGCTGTGGAGTCTGACCATGAACAGATAGAAAAGGTTCAGCTTTGGTTTGGGGACTCATCTAGGACAAGTTGTGAGCACAAATGTTATCATTAGGAAAGGGAAATTAAGAAGTTAACATCATTAAGAAGTTGTGTCACTTTTAATCCAAGTTCAGGTTATAGAAACATCTGGAAAGTGGATTAACTGAAGGAATTGAGAACAGTCATAGAACTTTTTTTCATTAAAATCTATTATTTATGTCCATTTAGATCATAATTACTTGGTTAATTCTTTCTCTATTGGGCGAAGTAAAATTATGCAGATTTTACAGAATCCTATTTTTGCTTTTTTTCTCCCAGTTTGTCATTGACTACTTGAAAACATAGAAAATTGTGAAATGAAATATAGTTCTTGATAAAAAACGTGTGTAGACAATATGTTAAGTAGTGATGGAAAAAATATCCATTCATTCTCTTTCAGATAAAAGTAATAAAAACAAACTCTTCCTAGGTATATGTTTAAATATCTTTTTCATTGCAGTGTTAGTGGTTTCTCTAAAAATCCTAAAATATAAATACACATTAAAATATTTAAATGTACCTATGTCTTTGTGGATAGAAAAGGATCCTACTTATAGTGAGAAATAGTAAAAGAGCTGTGCATATAATCTAAAGTACAATAACAGAGAAACAAATTCTTCTAACCCTCTTTGGTGTGATCTTATGGCTGTGCCCCAAAAAATGGCATTGAATTTCCTTCCCCTTTCATCTGTGTGAGACTCACATGTGCTCTGTTAAGTCCACTTTCTTGTAGAGATAAAACTGTTAAGGGACAGTGAAAATCAGTTCATAATTCCCAATAACCACTGCAAGCTTTGGAAAATGAATGGTACCAGCTACCAACACTTCATTCACATAAAGGTCTGACTAATATTTGCCAGCTCTGACAGGATGAGATATTTCCTGTTTGTCGTGTTCATTAGTGTAAAGCTGATGGTAAAAACTAATTACAACTCATTAAGTAATATAGGTGTTAACCTCAATAAAAACAAGTTGTGCTCTTGCTTCAGGGGTATTCCCTGTTATTTTTTCTCTTCTAGATACCTGTATTTCTTTGGGATCCATGTATTTAGAGGATCAGAGATTATGGCATTTGTTGCTGGAGGCCACATATAATTTTGCAGTTTTCTCCATGTCTGGGGATTCAACGTGTACACAAGTCTTAAGGTTCTGCACTGTCATTTCTGCTCTCTGGTGGATGATAACCATCAGTTAAAAGTGGAACAAAGGAATTAATTCAGTATTCTGTGCACTGAGGAGCAGCTGGGAGCACTGGCACTAATTACAAAACTGACCCAGTGTCTACAGTCCTTGCTCTGCACACAGAGCTCCAAGTGCAGCCCTGTGCTCCTACAGGGGCTAAAACTACAGTGGATCCCTGTTCCCCAAAAGAAAGCAGCTTTTCACCATTTATTTCTTTCCCTGGTTGCAATAAGCCACCAATGTCTGCCTTGACCAAGTCACCCTGAGGTGAATTCTTTGTCCACGTTTAACTGTTTTACTGACAATTTTTAAGCCTTGCAAAGTGCCAATAGGCAGTGTCAAACTTTCTTGACGGTAGTACCTCTGAGAAAAAATGAGGCCGAAAGATCTCCTGTGTCCTGCTGCTTTGATTATCAAGAGCATTATACCTGAATTAGGGCTCAGATGAAGAAATTCCAAAAATAAAAGTGCCATAATTTAAGATAGGAACTGCTACTCCTAAGAGAACAAATCAATTTCTTCCTATGAAAGTGTGGAAAGTGTTTGAGTAATAAGAAGTAGTTGTAGTAGTTGAGGGCTGTTTTTTTTCTGGAGAGTTGAGGGGATTTCTTGATTTTTCTATTTTTTTCTTAAGAAAGATCTCTGATAATCATCTGTTCAAACCACCTGCTCCAAACCAAACCAGCTCCAGCACTAGAGTGACACCCACCTGAGTTCTTAATAAATCCACTGAATTTTGAATAGTTACCAATAATTCTTTTTTCTAATTTGCTAGATGGAATTTGTAAGACTAAAATTAAGAGATGCCAAGACCTAGTCCTAACCACATTGAAGTCAACAGGATGCTTCCTGATTAATTGAGGTTTGATTTATTCTCACCCAGGTTTCCTGCAAAGGCTTATCTCTGACTTCTATGAAGACAATAAAAATAAGGGTAAGATGAAAGGAAGTCCACCAACAAATCTTTCAACACCACTCATATCATTGATTGGCTCAGGGGCTTACCCAGTTTTTTAGCAACATTACAACTGGGATATGGCACCTATCAATAAAATAATTTCCCTGCGCAAATCCAGCTCCCATGCCTCTCGTATATTTTTTAATTTCATCGCTGAAACTCTAAGAAGTACAAAATTAAGGTGATCTGGTCAGATCTTGCAATTCTTTTCTATTGCTTTTCTGGTTTTCTGTGGAGATTTTTCACTTTGTGCAGATCAGTTTTGGAAATAGATCACCTGAGGAAAAGAACACCTCAGTTTAAACCTTACTGGGGAATGATATAGATTTCTGGAAAACAAAAACTACTTCAGATGACCTTTGTTGTTACTTTTCCCCACTGGCATTGGCTAAAAAAAACCACTGCTATTTCTTGGGAGTGATAAAGGTTCCCCATGGGGTTGATAACACCACTTGGAATGAAATGAAACATTTGTCTACATCCATGTGAAACTTAAGGAGAAAGAAAAATGGCTGGATTTTGAGTTACCTGGGTTTAGTAAAGTTGGGGTTTTTTTATATTTTTATATGGTTTGCCTAAATTTTGAGTTTATAAATGTTCACTTTTATAATTTGGACAGAGGAGTTTAGTGAAAAATGTAGTTTTTATGGATTGTTATAATATTTTTGATCACAATTGATATCAGCAGCCTATTTTCATTACCTTTTTTTTTTAATAATAATAATAAAGAGGGAAAATATCTGTCTTGAAGAACTGTCAATGAAAACAGTTACGCAAAGTGGGAGAAATGTGAAATGATCTCAGTCTATTAGAAAATTAAGAAGAAAGGAACCAAAAACAATTTAAAGTCACAGAGAAAGTTCATGGTTATACTGAGACTTCCTGATCTGAAGACAGCTGAGATATAAACAATAGAATATAAAACCTGCTGGTAGGAAAATCCAGGAGGTTCTGCTGGGGGAGGCATGGAAATATGCTGTCACTAAACCTGTCTTTTAAAGGCTCTTTTATTCTGTGACTGCTCCTGTTTGCAGTGTCAATTGCTCATTCCTGCTTGGGCAGATCCAGCCCCATCCAGAGCCTTGCCATGCATCCATCAGCTCTTAGGTGGGCCCTTCATGCATCCAGGCATCCTTCCCACCTGGCTGGAAGCCGGAGGGTGTATGGTTGTGGAGTCAGTGAGCCAGCAGTCTCTAAATTCTTCAGGGAGAAATCAGGGTGCAGGGATTGAATTAAAGCCTTTGGATGGATTGAAGCGTATTAAGCCAGTCATAAAGTAGAGGTGTAGGTTTAAGTTTTAAGATAAGTGAGTCAGTAAGTACAGTAATTTCACGACTATAAGCGCGCCCTTTTGTCTAAAATTTTGATCGAAACCCGGAAGTGCGCCTTATAATCTGGTGCGCCTTATAATCTGGCGCGATGTATATATGGACAAAGTTTGGAAATTTTTCAACCTGGAAGTGTGAGCCCGCAGAACTGAGCTGTACCAGCCAGCACTGGGGGCGGGCAGGAGTGCCGGGGCCCGCGGCACAGGGAGGGCGCCTGGGGCTGCATTTAAAGGCTACACTGATCCATGAAAAATGTTTGCAAATTGAGCACCTGTCAGTAAACCCCACGATTGCGCGATTCCATTACTAATTTGTTACTTTGTTGGGCACGGATCCTCACTGCAAAAAAAAAGTGCCCCTTATAGTCCGGTGTGCCTTATATACAGACAAAGTTCGGAAATTTGCCAACATCCCGGAAGTGTGCCTTAAAATCCGGCACGCCTTATAGTTGTGAAATTACTGGAAGTTTTAGAATGAGCTTAAGTGCTTCGAGTAAAAGCTCTCCAATGGCACAGTAAAGTGTGAGTTCTAATGAAGGTAGAAAAACATCCTGATGTTTTCAGTGGAGGCTCCAGGAATGTAGTTTTAGACAAAACAGAGTTATAATAAGAATATTGCTTATATTTTTCAGATAGAACAAAATAGACCATATGCGTAGTTTATACATAATGTGGTGTTTTGAGAACTAGAATCCTAATAGGTTAAGGAGTGGTGGTCTAAATTTGTGTCTTAGCTTGTTGGGAAGATTCTATATAAGAGCATGCACTGGGGAGAGCTGGGTCTTTTTGCCATTGCTTTTGTCATTTTGCTTTGCTATGCTTTGCTCAATGCCATCACCACCCCCCAAAGAAGACAAGAGCTGCCCAGCAACATCATTTCTACCAGGACCTCTAGGAGCAGCTTCTGCTTCTATCAGGGAATTTATACCAAACCTTAGTGTGGACTTTGATGTCTGTGATTTTGCTTTGGAGGCTGATGTCCTTCTGCAATTTTTTAGCAATTCGTATCTGCTTTGCTCATTTAAGAAGATAGCCCAATGAAGTTAGTGCCTAGAGCACTCGAGATTTAACCCTACAGTGTAGGGAATCTGCAAGCACGAAGGGAAGGGCAGAGAGGAAACAGTGCCGGGAAAAGATGCTCAGGTACAAGGCAAGAGTAGAAATGGGACACAACAGAAAAGTGATGCATCAGAAGTATCAGGAGGTAAAATATCCTGATGAAATAACTGCACTGAGCAGAACCTGAGGCTTACCAAAGCAGTGTATGAAGCTTGGCACTGAAATGCTTCCTTTGAATGTAATAATGCAAATATAATCAGCATCAATTGACAAAAAGTGAAAGATCTGTGGTGTGGGAGAACAGGCGCATTGCTGAATTTGGGGTATACGGACCTCTGTGTAGAAGCCACCTGAAATGTAAGTGGTGTTTGGAAAAAGAAAGGCAAATTACAGCTTAGGGTACAGAGGAAATGTGCACTGGGAACACGGCAAGCAGCAACAGGAAAAGAAGATGACTCTTTTCAAGTTTTTCAGGTAAATTGACTGGTATTGATAGCAAAAGTTCAAACATTCTGAGACTAGATTTTTTTACAACAGAAGTTGTGAATTCACAGGCATCACTTTATATCATTTTCTAATACAACATTTACAGTCCTCACCCTCTGGTATTGCTTTATAGACCTTTCAGCAAGTAATGCAAAAATCTGCACAGGTGACAAAAACTAGATGAGGTTTCTTTTAAAGCCACTGTTCTGTAGGGTTTTATGCATTTTTAACTGTCTGAAAGATGATTAATGGCACCTCAGTGTTCTCAAATAACATGCTATAGATAACAGAACAATAATATTTTATTCTTTCCTTATATAATTCTGTATTTTAAAACATTTCAGTCATTTTTCTTGATTTTTAAAAACAATTTTAATAATAATTATTTTTATAACATGATGAGTAAAATACAATTAAATTCAAAATAATCCTAGAAAATTGATTAGCTAGTGGAAGGAAACAAAGCATGAAGTGATCTTTAGGTAGGGAAAAGGGATTCTTTTTTGTGAATCACCAAATCAAGACATCATTTCCAGTGTCACAAATGGAAATATCAATGTTGGAAATAATTAATTACTAGGATTCATCAGGAATGTATTTAGCTCTCCTGCCAAATTTTATTAGAAAGGGAATAGGGAGCGGTGGTAACTCAGAAGGGAGCTAATGGACTTTATTTGGATTTATGGTAATGAAATGGGCAGAAATAATCTATCAGATTTTTGGGCTTAAATTTGGGTTCTTTGCACTTTGCTTGTGTGATTGTGCCATGAAATCTCACTATGCAGAACATTGCGGATGCCAGAACTTTTCTTTTCCTGCTACAATCAAATACCACTTTGGCAACCTTTCACTATTAATATTTCCCTTGTTTTATGCATAAAGCTGTAAGAATATGTAGTAAGAGAATAAGGGTTGTTTCTTTAGCCCTCATCTGAAAATCTCTTTCCTTTGAATAAGTTGTTACCTCTGTGAAGAAAAAGTATTAAAATATTCATAATATACAAAGGTTTTCTGATCAATGTATTTTTTATTAATAACCTGCCACAGCCAATGTAAATTGTATTAACTCCCTAGAACAATAAGAAATTTGAACTTCAAAGATATTACTTCTTTTTTCTCCAGCCATTCATTTCCATGTTTTTTCACTCAGTCCAATATTCTTCATGTCAGTGTGACAGTTCCATGTTCAGTGGGAACAAATTAGACTTTAGGAGCTTGCCCTGTAATATTTTCATTTGAGAGGATCTGTATTGGATCCATTCATTGCTAATGACATTTTTTCATTAAAAACACTTCTGTAGTTGCATAATAACAATTGTGGGCTAATGCTTTTTTCTTCCTTCCCTCTGGCTCTTGCTCTAGGGGAAAGCATTTGGTTATGTCTCCAAAAAGAGATTTCAGATAAATTCTGGTGCTGTCCCATCCTGGAAGTGTCCAAGGGCAGGCTGGAGATAGACAGAGATATACAGATATACAGATATTCTCTCTGAAACAAGAAGTTCATAAGACAGGGACAAAGACATCAGGAAAAAGATGGTAAACTTGAAGTACATTCCCTGAAGGAACACTCTTTGTGAAAATGCAATTTCCTTTATTGTTTTTAAGGTGCTGAAATTTAAGATGTAATAAAACATGAATACCAATTTGGAAGCATTAGTTGCTCCTGGCAACCTTGAGAATGCATTATGCTTCATTTTTCCTCTCCATCATCTCTGCAGAGGCTGAGCGAGGGAATGAGTAACAGCACGTGCTTGCTGAACCAATATACACATCTGACCTCCTTTTCCCCTTCTCAGGAGCAATAAATTATCATTAAAATTATGGCTGTAGGTATGATACTCTCAAGCAGTGCATCTCAGCTCAGGAAGAAATTCACCCTGGTGCCACCGTTTGACATTATAAAGCAGTGCATTTCAGCCCCAAGGCAGCTGAGTGCATTTCCCAGAGGACAGCGCTGTTTGCATTTTGAAAGGCTGGCATAAAGATTACCAAATTAATAAAATATTTTTAACATAAATCAGCATTGGTTTAAAGGAAACCCAGATTCCCTTGTGCAGAAGGGAGTAGAGCAAACTGCACATGATGGAAAGAGAAGGTGAGAAATTAATATTGAGCTGAGAGGGTGTCAAAATTACTTTTTAAACTAGACTTGAAAAGTTTACTTCATTTTTTTTTTTCATATAGCTAATTTTTCTCTTCATCTCCCTCTAACACCACTCAGAGCTGCTGCAGCTGAGGAGTCAAGATATGTGGATGTCTGTAAACTTCAAGAAACACTTGTCAAGCCCCACTGCAACATCCAGTCATCAATTTAATTCACATTGCATTATTCATCAGATATTCAAAGAGAGCATCAGAGTGGAAAGAACTGAGAATCTGTATCAGACCTAAATATACCCATCTAAAAATTCACACCCAAGAGATTGAGAAAAGAAAATTGAGAAAGAAAAAAAATGAAGGGAGTTGTATTGCCATTGATTGCTGCAGGGTTCCTATGTCACCCCATATATTTAGGGAGATTTGGG
The DNA here is from genome assembly GCA_009812075.1 of Sialia sialis. Taxonomy (NCBI): domain Eukaryota; kingdom Metazoa; phylum Chordata; class Aves; order Passeriformes; family Turdidae; genus Sialia; species Sialia sialis. The sequence continues at coordinate 5,172,397 of VRYO01001717.1, read as the reverse complement.
GAGATTCAGTGCACCAGAACATCTCACCTATGCTGTGTTTACAGCCTCCTGCTGCTCTGGGAGTTCTGTGCAGGCTGTCACACCTGGGGGATGTTCAGGCACGGGCGGGGGCAGGAAGAGGTTTGGATTTCAGGGGTAGCTCTTTAATAACTTTCAGCATGAAGGCAAAAGCAAAGCAGATTAAACACAGAGATGCATAAACCCTGACAAGGAGCACTTCAGGGAGGTTCCTTCCAGTGCTTGAGGGAGCTGACAGGAAACATGGAGAGAGATTTCCCATAAGGGATGGAGTGCCAGGACAAGGGGGAATGGATTCCCACAGCCCAGCAGGGTTAGATGGGATATTGGGAAGGAATTTTTCCCTGTGAGAGTGGGAAGACCCTGGTACAGGGTGTCCAGAGCAGCTGTGGCTGTCCCTGGATCCCTGTAAGGGTCCTGGATGTGGCTTGGAGCAGCCTGGGACAGTGGAAGGTGTCCCTGGTGGAACTGAATGATCCTAAAATCCCTTCCAAGCCAAACCAGTCTGGGATTCTGTGGTCCTATGGCAATGGAGACTCAAGACAGGACATTGATGGATGGGCCAGGGAAGGTGTTGCTCCGGCAGGATCTTGGCAGGCTTCACTCAGAATTTGTTCCTAAAAGAAAGGAAACAAGATCATCATAAGTTCCATGGGAAAAGGGAAAAAAAAAAAATACTTGAAGGATGTTGAAAGATTGTGGGAATTGGTAAAACCTCTTCTAGGAAAGGGCCAAACATGGAGAGAAGGAGGCTCTGGGGTGGAAGGAACTTAGAAAAAATGAGAGGAGGGGTGGTGAAGGTTTGCTCTTGCAAGTAAACAACTTGTGCACGCAAAAATGGCAAAATTTGTGCAAGAAAACGCCTGGCTCCTATTTGGCTCCTGTTGTTGCATTTCTCAGGCTTGAAGAGCCTGAAACTTACAACTGTAACTTATGGGTTCCTATTGCAGATGAATTTCTGAATCTATTAAATTCCAATCTACATAAAAGGAAAAAAAAGGGATGGGAAAACCACAGTAACAGCCAAAGTGATGCTAGTCCTTGTTATTCCTCTCAGCTCTGGCACTCATTTCTCCATCCATCTCTTTTCACTGCTGACACTTGGGAAAGGAAAAAACAAACAAACACCACCACCAAAAGAAAAAAAACAACTGCTAAATTTCATGCTTATTTAGTTTGCAGCAGCTTAAACAAAAACTGAGCATTTGGAAGACAGTAGGAAATTATCCTAATACAGTTATCATCTGAATTTTATGTCTTTGGGGTTTTTTAAGGATCACTGAATGATTCCTTGCACAACTGACCACTGAACACTTTTTTCCTGATCTTCCTTTTACTGCTCACATCCCTTTAGAAGCCCGTTTTGTTGCCCTTCACATCCCTTTCCAAATCCAACTCTGGGCTTTAGATTTTCTAAGCCCACGCCTACATCCTCAAACTGGAGACACCTTTGAGGTATTAGCAATGCAACCACTAAATTAATTGCTAGAGCCTGAAAACCTCAGAAGTTTTCAGTTTCAGATCTCTTGTGAAAAAATAAAACAACCTTCTAAAACATATCTTGTATGTCTGGACCTCTCTGTAAGGGCTCTCTCCATATGTCACTATATCTCTAACCCCACCTTTTAACTTCTATTTAAGCAAGAAGAAATAACTTTTAAAAAATTACCTTGGAGAATGTCAGATTGTTTTCAGCCTCCTAGGAATCAACCCTTTATCTTTTTCTTTCACCACAATTATCAAAATAGATTATTTAAAATTTCAGTGACTGATTAAAGCCTGTCCTCGTTCTTCCACCCAACACACAGTTTTTCCTTTAAATCAATTATTTGCCCAGATCTGCTCACAGTGTAATACTTTTTCTGGTTTTAGCTAATTAGATTTTGCCAGGTCTTGTGCATTTTCAGTTGTTCAATCTCTATCAATCACTTTAATTGGAGCAAAGAAGCAGCAGTTTGCATGAACTTGCTATTCAGTGTAGTCAGCTAGGCTGTCAAGTAAGTTAGATTGTGCTTGTTTTCCATTTTATTTATTTATTTCAAGCAATATTGATGAAATTGCAAGGGCTGATATGATTTAGAGGTAGTGTTTTGATTGAGGAGTTACAGGCAAATTAATGATTATTGCGAGGTAATGTGGAGCATAATTTTGCAAGTGTCTGCTTCTTTTTAAACATCCAGAAATAGTTTTTTCCCCTTTATGTCTCCTGCCTATATCCAAAAAAACCCCCGAAATTAGGCATATTCATGCATTTCATCTGTTTCTACTCATTTCCACAAAGCTTGACTGCAATCAGATTTTGCTGAAGTGCAACCCTGCTCTGAAAAGCAATATTCAGTCGCCTGAACTTCAAAACCCTGTTGCATTACCCCACAGCACAAATTCTGCCTCTCTGAAAGAAAGGAAAAGAAGCTGCCATTAATTATTACTGCAGCTCCCCATTCCCCAGGTCCTGGGAGTTAAAAGACAATAACTGCTGCTATGCAGATAAATTTAAAGTGTTGTGCAAGCTTGGTATTGGCACCTTGCAGCTCAGTCATTTTCAGGGCTGGTTGTTTAAGGGGCTGGTTAAATTAATTCTCTACCAATTCCTCTTCATGGATTTCCCTCTCAGTGGCAAATTCAAACGTATTAAGTGCCTTTCCATTGTCAGGGTCCATTGAAAATGGAAAATTAAAAAAAATCTCAGGTTGACAGGGAGTTTGTATGGGAAGCAGTCATGTGCTACATGCTCTTTAGCATTATCTATAAACAATATATTCCAGGTAAAAAGCCTTCCCAAGGAAGAAATATCAACTATCCTCCTAGAAAGTACCACACTGCTGCTGTATTGCACACTTCATACAAGAACTGCCTAGAGTTTGGTAATTACACAATGCACATCTATTGCTGGCCAGATCAGTTCCGCAGCTAAAGATAAACAAGGTAAAACATGCTCAAGTTTGGTTTACTCCTGGAATACTTGGGGAAATTTAAGAGAAACATATGGTGAAACAATCTGGCTGCATTAATTTCAAGAAGTCTTTCTCACAGACTAAATTATGTAATTTCCAATATATAATCCTCTTCAAAATTAAAATGTTTGCCTAATGCATGAAGTTAAAACAGTCTTCAAACTTTCAGAGCCAAGTCTTGGGAAGAATATGAGTTAAAGTTTGCTTATATCACTCACTACTTCTGAATTTCACACTTAAAAAACAACTCTGCTACTGTTCTCCAAGATTAAAATTACTCTAGAAATTAATAATCTAAAATTAGCCTGTTTCTGAACACAGTACCAAGTCCACCTACAGGAAAGTGTATTTATTTCTTGCTTCTAAAAGTTGGAGTAAAACTGGGTGTGAGGGTGATAACTATTAATTTATTAATTAATTAATGGGAGCCACATGGACAACTGAACATCTTTATCCAATGTATTTCATTGTTTGGTAGTGGGGAGAACTTATTTATCAACAAAGTGAGATTTTAAACTGTTATTATTGTTTTTTATTGTTATTATTATTGTTTATTATTAAAGAATCAGGCAAGTGCAGTTGTGAAAGTCCACTGGCACAGAGTTGTTGGTATTTGCAGAGCCAGGAGTTGGGCTCCATGGTCCTTGTGGGTCCCTTCCAGCTGGGGGTATTCTGTGATTTCATCATTCTATGAAATGCATTTCTGACACAGATTTCCCAACAGTGTTTGTAGATAAATCTGCGCTAGTTGTTTTCAGACAGATGGAAAATACATGCTGGAAAATACACGAAACAAACCCAAACTCACTCATGTTTAATAAGTATTGCGCTTGGACAGAAATTAATGCAGGTTACTTTGTACTAATTGGATTGGTTTCAGGAACTGTGAAGTGGATTTTGCTCCTGCTCACTCTCTACAGAAAATTCCCAAAATCTGCAATACTCATATTCAATCTCAGCAAATCCTACCAGACTGGAATAAGTATTAATCCATAGAAATTATGCTGTGCAACCAATTACATTTCAATCCATTTCAAGTCCACCTATGTGCCTAATTAGTGGATAATCTTCTGAAATTATTTCTCTAATCATCCAAGCAAAGCAGTCTGGTAACACACAGCATTTCCTTGCTGGTTTCTTCTTCCAGGGAAGTTGTGTGGGCAGTTAATTACTTCAGTCCAAATTAATAAACCTGCTAAAGGGCAAAAAATCCTTGATTCATACAATCAAGGAATCACAGAGTTGATAAGATTAGAAAATATAAGTCCCACCTTTGCCCAAATTCCCCATTCTCACTAAACCACGACACACTTGCTGGCTGCCAACATCCATCACTTTATTTGCCCATCTGTAACACTGGACAATTTTCTTAATTTATCTATTCTACAAAACTGCATCATCTAAAAGAGGAGAGTGGATTTGGGATGTTTCTGTGGGACATCAGGTGGATGACAGGGCTTTGGGTTGTCCTGCTGGGCAGAAAAGAGGCTGAGCTGGGCAATGATGTGGCAGGAGGGAAAGGAATCATTCCATTGCTCCCAGAATGATCCCTTGGGATGGTGGCACAGGCATTTCAAGGCTAACAAACCCCAGCTTTGGCAATGGATTTATGGGAGCTCTGGGACCTTTTATCACAGAACAGTGTGAGGTCAAATGTAAGGGAAAACTGAGCAGGAGTATCAGAGAGCAAAGCACTGGAGGGTTGGGAGAGGTGTTTAATGACATGTTTTCTCTCCTGAACGTCTTTGGTCAGAGACTGGGACAACAATATATTCAGGGGAGTGTGTACTATTGCCTTTTTCTTGTGTTTTCCCCTCTGAACCTGCTTTTGCCCATTTCTGGAAAAAAAAAAAAAAAAAATCTGTCTAAATGACCATTAAGCTGCTGCTTTACAGCTACCCTGGTGTTTGTTAGGAAACTCTTCAATGTATTCTGTAGAGCAGCATTTATTGCAGTAAGGCTCCATCACCATTCAGCTTAGAGTAATTATTCCTGCCTTTACCCAAGAAAGCTCAGCAATTCATCTTGACCAAGAGAAATCCACATATTTTGTAAAAAGTGGCCCTGTCAGAACTCAAAGCCCTTACCTACAGCAAAATCCATGTTAATGTTGCAGAGCAATCTATATGTGCTTGTATGAATGCATTACCTATTGATTAGGGAATTTAAAATAGTCATGATGGAGGTGGTCAGAAAACTGATAGTAAAGCTAGTTTTAAAATAAAATTTAAAAAGATAAACTTCATTACATATCCTTCATGTGCAATATATTTCCTAACCAGTTGTTTGTTCTTAGACATTATTTGCCATCAGCTTTACAAATACTGAGCTGCTGGTCTTCAAAAATTGTTTTTAAATTATCTGTAGGCACTGCTGCCATGGAGCTGGTGCCATAGAAATGGTGGAGATGGACACAGTCCTCCAAGGTTCTGGGTATCTTGGTCACTTAGGCCTTGAGATGCCTGTGAGGAAAGAAGTTGAAACCAGCATGAACCTTTTTATTTTCTTCAATGTTTTTTCTTAGTTACATTTTCATGTTTCTGCCCAAATCCCCTAAAGTGGGACCACAGCTGTTCCTAATATTAATTTGGTTTTCTGGCTTGACTAAACATCCTTCTTGTCTCTTGAGGGGGAAGTTCTGCCCTTTTGCAGCCCCTCATGCTCATCTTTTCCTTAGCCTGGCAATTTTAATCACTTGCCCATTTGTTGCTGTCTCAGTAGTCACATTGCTCATTCTTCTGTGCCAGAGTGTCTGGATTTGCCAACCCTGTTTACAATCCCTGGTTACACTATGTTACTACACTTATTACTTGTTCTGAGCCCAAATATATTAATTATACTCTGTCTAACAACAATTTTTAGGCTGCAAGGAGAATGACTTTTATAGTTGCTGTTGTTTGCTGCAGAGACCATCCTGAAATGATCCACCAGTTTCAGATCACGTAATAAAATGAACCGTTTGAAAACCACATTTGTGCCAGAAACCCCCTAAAGCAGATTTCCAGCATAAAAAATGAGCTCCTGACACTCAGAGCTATCAGAGCCAACTCTGGAAGTTGTGAGCATAACCTGAGCCAGTTTTGGCCTCTCTATCAACCACGTGAAACACTTTTGTGCGTGGACACAGGACAAATTCCAAATTATTTGAGGCAGGTATCAGCTGATTTTGTTAATGCAGACACAACCTAACCGATGCAAAGCTTGCAAATCTTCTTCTATTAAAAGAGCACTGACTACCAATCTAATGAAATGCTTCTTTATCATCCAGAAATAAAATGTGAGATTTTAATTCACCATTTGCACTGTTTGTAAGTCCCAGAAGTTGTTATTTTTCATTATTTATTCTTTCTTAAACAATAACTTTGCTACCCAGACAAAAGCAGGTGGAGAAACCTGTCCAGAATTATTTAAACTCATCGGTAAGAATTCTTTTACTTACAGGAGGAAAGTGGGAGCAGGAAGGAGGGACAGAGGTGAAATATCATGGATCAACCAGAGCTCCTCATTCTCCATCTCTGTTCTGTTTGGGGAGGGTGCAGAGGAGCTGGGAATGAAAGTGAGTTTTTAATTTACTTCTCACTGCCCAATCCTATTTTAATTGGCAATTATTTGTATTAGTTTCCCCTAGATGAGTCAATTTTGCCCATGTAGGTAACTGGTAAGTGATCTCCCCACTTTTATCTTGACCCAGGAGTTTTTCATCTTGTTTTCTTCTCAAAGCTGAGAGATGGAGTGAAAGAGCAGCTGGGTGGATGTCTGGCAGCACAGCCGAAATTGGACAGGCACTTCAGGCAAATTGAAAGGACCAGTTTGAGAGGCTGGAGAAAGCAAAACTTGGTCCCTACAAAAGATTTCTGATGTATATTTCTGGGAGAAAAGAAAAAAAGAAGGAAGGGAGGGAGGAAGGGAGGAAGGGAGGAAGGGAGGAAGGAAGGAAGGAAGGAAGGAAGGAAGGAAGGAAGGAAGGAAGGAAGGAAGGAAGGAAGGAAGGAAGGAAGGGACGTAGCCCCCAGGGAACTAAACCATTTGTGTGATGGTTTTTTTGAATAAATAATTCCCTGAAATATTAAGCCTTCACTTTATTGCTGGCACTTTGTTTTCATCAGCTTTATAAACCCACAATATCCTCGTGCCTTCTAAGATTTCTCCAGGAATTGCTGTTACCCCTCAGCCTGACCCCAGCTCCCAGAGCTGAGTCTCTGCCAAATCACTTGGCATTCTGAATTTAACATTTACTAATTCCAATCACGGAGAGATTTTATGGTGCTGTGGCCTGTAGGTGACACTTAATTCAATTCTGTCACTGTCCCTCTCTTTCCGGCAGCTTTCTTTATTCAAAATGAAGAATTGGAATTCAAATTGGAAGTGAAAATTTCATACAGCTACTCGAGTGTTTTACACCCTGGATTTTCTTATTAGAGTGGTACAAGGGCAGAGAGCTATTCATGTTTTCTTACAGAAAACTACAGAGGCTGCAATATTTAAAACTGCTTATCAACCTGGGTAACCATTATGTCCTCAATGTCTTCTTTCCTTGTTTCTTTTTGCTTACATTTTATTTTATTTTATTTTATTTTATTTTTTTCTTTTTGGGAAACACGTCCATGTTGTCAGTTAATGCAAAGTGTTCATTTAAACAGTGCCAGAAACGATTTCTCAAACAGTGAGTCAGAGACACATAGATCTTAAAATCTGAGCATGTAGGCTTTGTTCTTCTCTACCTTCCCAGGCTTAGGAGTAAATGTAAACTGCACTTTCAGATGTTAAAACATGATTGGTACATAATGTAGTCTTTTCATTCAATACAATAGCTGCAAGACAAGAAATGGGTTCTTCAAAGGAATGTAAAGGGGAAAAAAATTCCCAGGGCATTTCAGCTTTACTTTAATAGACTTAAGATAATACAAGTGCTTGAAACAACCCCAGGGGAAGCCTGGTAAGACCAAAATGAGAAAAATAAGTAAATAAATAAATAAAACATAGGAACAGAACTGACATTTTGTGACACATTTTTAGGAAGATTTTTCTTTAAGAATTTTTTTTTTCAAGTATATCCCTCTAATTTTGTATTCAGCTTTTAAACATACCCATTGAAAGAATATATTGAGCTACTTCTCTGGTTGCATTTGCTGTTCATTCTATTCTATTAGTAGCCAAAAGGCAAAAGTACCAGTTCTTAATTATTTTGCTGGTAGGATGGATGGAGCCAGCTGAAATTAAAAGACAGGAATTGTTGATTTAAGCATTGCTATATTATTTTAATACAGCCACTTAAACTATTTTAAGAACAGTGTAATAGGTGTTTAAATGTTAGTCCTTCATTCCTTCTTTACAATTAATTTGGCATGGCATCCCTGATGAATGAATTATTAGGTAAAACTAACATATTTTACCAATAATTGAAAATAATTTCTCAATTAAAAGGGGCTTCTACTTGTTTTCTCTTTTAAAAGTGAGAAAAGTCCTATTGGTGATGACAAACCTATTTCCTTCAACTTAATTTTTAAGAAATCAAGTTACATCAGCTAAGAATTTTCTCGAACATTTTTAGAAATACTAAAGTTATTCTGGGTTCAAAGAACAATTGTGCAATTATATATTCATTCTTCTGAATGGAAATTGGTAGAAAACGTGAGGGAAAATAACAACAAATCCAATAATGAATGTTTGTGGTTGACTCTGTGGGATCTTCTGCTGAGAATCCACAGGCAAGGTACTTCATAAAATCAGTAATTTCTACTGGATTAAGGCCTACAGAAGGAGGGGAGGGAAATAGGGAATGGAATGGCAGTGGGCTCAAAGCTGTGAAGATAGGTCACAAAAGTCAGAGTGATTTCTCACAAGAAAAACCTTTTCATGACAATTCTCTCAGACTGAAGAGCAGCTCACACAGGTCTTGAAAGGCATCAGAGATTCTCCAACTCTCTGCAACCTGTTAAAATGTTTAAACCCGATAGGTTGGGTTTCTTTTACTTTATTCCCAGATGGACCTTAAAGCCCGTCCAGTGATATCCCCTGCCATGGGCAGGGACACCTTCCGCTACCCCAGGTGGCTTCAAGCCCGATCCAACCTGGCCTTGGAGACTCCCAGGGACCCAGGGATCCCAATTATCCCAGCCTTTCCCCTCCTCCATCCCTCTGATCATCAAATCCAGCCACTCTATACTAGTACCCCATTCTTCTTCCATGTAGCTTTTGCCTGGTCAATCAGAAACCTTCAATTTTGGTAGAAAAGTGAGGAAAAACTGTTTTCTTTCATGGCGGTTGAGGATCAGGGTCTAAATATTTGTATTTGCCTTGTAAAGTTTCCAATGTCATATAAATAAATGAGCACACTACTGAAAATTAAATGTTATGTTGCAACTAATTCATTTGCAATCATTTAGCACTCACTAGATTTTACACTAATTGCTCTATGAGATTAATGAATTTACAGAGCTCTTTGAGTCTCACATTTCTTTACAAAGCACTTTGCCAGGAGCCAATAAAAGTGGCTCAGAAGTTACATCTGGTGTGAGACATCTTCCAAACTGCCTAGAGACAGTGAACACCATGCTCTGGAGTTTTCCATGAGTAGGCTGCCTCCAATGTAAAAAACTCAACTCAGAATTGTATATTTTTAAAAAATTTTCTTGGGTTTCTTCTTATTATTTTAATGGATGACTCATGGCCAGTCAGCATATAGATGTTTGGGTATGTGCTGTCTTTTTCCCATTTTCAGGGTAGAGTACTGGCTTTTTGGAGAACATATTTTGACAGCTCTGTTCAGGAACAGAAGCCCTGAACTTGAAAAATTAGAGGTTAAAGTCTATCTGGTAGAAAAATGAATGATTATATATTCAAAAGGAAAGAATGTTTGTCTAAGTTGGAATTCTCCAACTCGTTTTCACAGAGAGCTCATTGATATTTATAGAAGTAACAAATATCCCTGAAATTTAAGGCTAAATTGAGATCACTGCTTTTATTTCCATTGGAGCTGTTCTGTTGAAGTCACTGGGGATTCATGCTAAGAAAAAGAGCTGTGGAGAGGCATAAGTTGTATTTAATGTCAGTGTGTGCATGGGGAGCTGGGAGTTTTGTAATCACAACAGCAGCATGTGGGCAAAAGCTTTGTCTACTGGGTAGTCAGAATTTCCAAAAGGAAAAGAAGATTTGTTTAGGGAGGCCTTGCAAAAATGGGGCTCATGGAGTTGTTTATTCCTTGTCTATTTGGATGTAATCTTTCATGACAAATGTGAATTTCCAGGTGAAATTTCCCTTGTTTCTATTTCAGCACTTAGTCATGCTGGTTGCAAAGTCAGAGAAGAAATTTTTCTCTCAGATTAAATGAAATTCCTTCATGTAGTTTTACAATTCTAACACAATTAACAAGTTCTGAACCATTTATAAACAGGCAGATGGTGCCATCATCTTGGGGGCTTGGAGCAACCAAGAAATATGTCCCTGCACACAGCAGGGGATTGGAACAAGATGATCTGCAAGGTCCCTTCCAATCCAAACCATTCTGGGATTTTGGGATTCATGACCAAGAACAATATATATTTTTGTGTAAGTCCTCCGCAGTTTCCATTGTAATTTCCTTTTCACTTTTTCTTGCAGGTTGTTGGGATTTTTTGTGAATAGAGTCTGTAAGCTTTGGCTTTGCCTCCAGGAGATGACAGTGAGGGTAGGGATTTATAGCGTGCCACCTCTAATCATCAGGTTCTTTAGATGAGTTAAACAATGTCTGATTACAAGCTGGGAATGAAGATGCAAAGAGGAGAATATAGTTCTGCACTGAAATGCTCCTGAAAGCTATTTTGCACTGAGTTTCCATAAAAATCAGTAATTTTCTTTCTGTATTAGTTCTGTGTTCTGGGAAGCAGCCGACAGATGAATGGTTTAATTCTTCCTGCCCCTCACACAGTTCACACCCCTGGCTGCTTTTTTGAAAGGTATTTGCATTTCTTATTGACTTCCAGTTTGATATTAATTTGCAACAGAAAGAGCTGATCAAAACCATATCAAGGGAAGAACTACTCCTATCCCAGTACAATGTCCTGTTGCTATGGGAACGGAGATGTACTGAGGTTTAGCACAATTACCAAAGCCTGGAATAATTCTGGATGCCATCTGATGCTAGATATGTCTACATGTATGAGCACACAGCCAGAGACACACATGTACAGACAGAAAATATCCACACCTAAGAGTTGTTGGCCATGATGTGAAAGGAAGATGCCCCTGATCTTTTCACCTTGCCTGGGCCTCAATCTCTTGCTGCACAAACAATGGGCATTTCTCATGTCTGATCAATTGTTTCTCATTGCAGAGCCCTCAGATCTGGAGAAAATGTGCAGTGATTCCAGGCACACCTGGCAGGACCTGGATTCATCTCAGGAGTCCTGTGGCTCATGCTTTATCTCACTTCCAGCTTCTCCACACTAGACAGCTTCGAGGGATGTAGAAAGTAGCTTAAAATAACAGAATCCCCCAGAATTCCTGGGATCATCATAAAGAGAACAACCTCTGTGTTCTGGAATATGCCAGATTAGAGCAAGTCGTTTGAAATTCATTCGGGTCTCTGCCGTGCTTCCACATTCTTTGTTTCATCTGCTAGGGAATCATGGAATCACAGAATCACTGAGGGTGGAAAACACCTCTGAGATCATCCAATCCAACCACCCACCAGCACCACCACTAACCCATGTCCTCAAATGCCGCGTGTACACATTTGATGAACACTTCCAGAGGTAGCATGAGTTGGATCAATATGCTTTCTGATCTTTACCTGCTCAAACAACCAATGCAAAAACCTTGGGATTAGAAGGACCATTGGAGTCACTGACCTCAGGGTCAGAAGGGAACATTTATCTCCCTCCTATGGATCAAGCTTCTATATACATGTAACTATATCCATGATTTGTCTGGAATTCCTTCACCCCACTCCACCTTCCACACTTCATACTCTTTGTGCAGCAGAGGCTGTAAGTTGGGTGTGGGCACAGTAACAATGTGTTTTGAGGCAGATGATGCATCAAAATTTGATTATAATGGCTTGTCTACAGCCATTCTGATAATCACAGTAGCTGTGAAATGTGAAGAATCACAGAATCCCAGAATGGTTGGGTTGGATGGAACCTTAAGGATCATCCCTTTCCACCCTCCCACCACGGGCAGAGACTCTTTCCACTAGCCCTGGCTGCTCAGAAATCATGTAAGTATGATGCACATCAGTGAGTAACTTTTGCAGCTAATTTCATATTTTTGCCTTTTTTTTCCATCACCACTTCTCATGGCTGCTGGTGTCATTGTTACTTTTTTGTTAGGTTTCAAAATTGTACTGATTATTATAGCTTCCTCTTAATTATGAACATTAGTGTCATTAGTACTGCAGCACTTACAGTGACATGAGGTCAGTCCCAAGCTGTCCTAAAAATAGTAATAATCAAGTCACTGAAAACTCCAAGCAGAAAAGACACTGATATTACTGAGTAGAGGAATAAAATTACATTTATTTGAAGTTTTAACTGAATTTTTCCTTTCAGTTGCATATCTCTCACACATTGAGCTGGGATTTATTTGGTAATTTGGCTGTTTATTTTGCAGTGATATGAGCAGACAAAACACACCTCAGAAAGTCAGTGAGGAGATGAAACTTAATGGATGAGTACTTGTACCTCACTGCATCACCAAAGGATTAACTGACAGGCAGAAAGATGTTAATGCTATCAAAGCCTGCTTCTCAAATTTGAATGAGTGTAAAATATTGGTATTTGCTTCTTCCAAAGCACCAAAGACTTCCAGTGAAATTAAGCATTTGAATTGGTCATAATCCTGTTCTGTTCTCTGACTGGGCAGGAGATGGTTTGGACTTGTACTGATGAGGAGAGATGGTAAAGAGCAATTCCCTCAGGACTTTGGGATTCATCTCATCAGGTCCCACAGGTTTACAGATGTTCAGGCTCCTCAGGTGCTCATGAACCTGATCTTTCCTTACAGTGGGAGGGACTTTGCACCCCGAGCCCCCATTCTGCTGTCCAGGCACCCCAGAGGTTGCCATTGAAGATTGAAACAAAAAAAAATTGTTAGCTCCTCATCCTTTTACTCATCCATTTTTACCAGTTTCCCAGCCTTGTTTATCAAAAAGGTGACACCTTTTTCTTTCCTTTCCTGGTTACCATACCTGAAGAAGACCTTCTGTTACTCTTTGTGTCTCTTTCCAGGTTCAGTTCCAGCTTTTCCTTCCTCAGTCCTTCCCTACATAACCAAATATTGACCCTAGACCCTTCCCAGGCCACTTGTCCGTGTTCTCACTGCCTGTGCATTTGTTCCTGTTCTTTGGTCTCAGCAGCAGGACCCTTCTCAGCCAAAATTCAATAAGCTGTATTTTTTTCAACAAAGGTCCAGCAAAAGGCTAATTACAAAAATTTAGGAAGAGACAGCAATCTCAGTGCAATTTAAGAACTCCCTGGAAGTTTCTAAAGCTTTAGAGCTCCTTCTTCTTCTTCAAAACCACAACTGTATATACAATTATAGTGCCTAGAGAACAATGTGCAGAGCTTTACAAGCAGACATGGAGTTAGTTAATTTAAAATACAGAAAGGAGTGTAATAACACCTCAAGTAGTACAATGGTTTTAAACCAGAAGGAACTTTAAACAAGAAGTGCCAGATCCAGATGTCTCTTAATCACTGCAGTCATGGTGAATCCTGTGGGCCCACAGCTTTCCCAAGGGTGGGTGCAAACTTACAGAAAATGTTTTTATTTAGAGTAAATGCAGATGTTAATCATGAAAAGCTCTCTGTGTTTTTTTAACAATACTGTTTGGAGCCTTACTTCAGTATAAAATGCATGAATAAAAGAAACCTTGAAAGGAGAAGAGGGTCAGCCTGGACATCTCTGGTATTAATTTGCTGTTTAGCAATTACAGGCCTGTGCTAATTACTTTCATGTATTTTCACAGGGAAGGAAACATAACGTAAAGCAAAATTAAAAATAAAATCACGTTCAAGTTATAAACTTTCTGGATTTACACTTAAAATGTGTTCTCATAAACCACTTTTTTTTTTTTTCCCCCCAAAACTTGTCAAGATCTGTGATCAGGGCTTGCAGACTGAAGGTGCTGGGTCTGCTGGGTAAATGGAGGCTGGGAGTGCATCATCTTTCACTGATTGAAGTGCTAAATTCCTCAGAGCACAACAAGTTAAGGACTAAGCAAATAATCGATTAGCTGTCAGCCTTCCTGGTCATCCTCATGAAAGGGATTAGTGACAGCCAGGGGCCAGAGAAGTGAGTCATGCTTCTACAAATACCTTTTGAACCAGGACAAAAACCTGCCAGGGAACACCTCTTCCATTTCAAAGCAGGGTTTAAGGCAATGGTGGTGCACAAAAGGCTATCTCCCTCCTCCCCTGTGCTTTTCCTAATTACAGTAATTTCACAACTGTAAGGCGCACCATATTATAAGGCACACTTCTGGGTTGTTGATGATTTCCCACACTTCATCCATATATAAGGCGCACCAGAATATAAGGCGCGCTTTTTTTTCCTTTGAAGCGAGGATCCGCATGCAACAAAGTAACAAGTTAGTAACAGAATCGCGCGGCGGGGTTTACTGGCAGGTGCTCAATTTGCAAACATTTTTCACAGATCAGCGTAAACTTTAAACGCAGCCCCAGGCGCCCTCCTCATGCCACGGGCTCTGGCACTCCCTCCCACCCCTGGCACCAGCTGCCACGGCTCTTGCGGCAGCTGCCACCATGGCTCGTGCTTCCAGGTTGGCAAATTTACAAACTTTGTCCACATATAAGGCACACCGGATTATTAGGCGCTCTTCCGGGTTTCAATCAAAATTTTAGTCAAAAGGGTGCACCTTATAATTGTGAAATTACTGTAATCTTTTACCAGTAAAGAAAACAGACTCAAAAAAAATTAGAAAAAAGTATCAATATGTTTCTGCTACACTGATTTAAAAAGGCAAGGGCTATGTGGGAAAGCAAGATTTGGACAGCAAGATTCCATCTGGCTATTGATCCTATTATATTTGTATTTTAACAAATGTGCCAGACAGAAGGAATGGAAATTCTCCACATCTTCCTGGCAGCCAGTAGAACCTGCTGAGAAGCCTCTTATTGTCAGATGACTTATTTTATTAAATATTAGCTATATCCAGAAATAAAACTCAACAACTTTGCAACACATTGATCCCTTAATTCAAGTTCACTTTTATACACTATGCTTTTTGCCACACCCAAAATCAGACATAGTTTCTGTGTCTGCTGAACCTCTGCATCTTGTTCTTCCTTCACAACTCACTCCAGCTCCAGGATTCTTCCAGATCATAAGTGAAATGTCTGTGTTTCATTGGAAAGGACTTTGGTGTGGGCCATTTCCTAAAATTTCACTTTCTTTGTGACAGCCCTTGTGGTTTGAGGTTTCACAAAGAAACAATTCTTGTGGCCATTTTGAGGAAAATCTTATTTCCCAAGCTGTCTGTAATTCCAGTAATTGTGATTTAATTATAAGCTCCCATAGACCTTTCTGGTAAGTATAAATTCAAGAGGCACTTCTCATGAAGAAGTGTTTTTCCAGCATCTTTAGGCACTGTTTGCTTAATAAACTATAAAATACTTTATAAAGTTAAAATATTACATGTTTTCAAAAATAACCATGTTGATGCATTTCCTAAATCACTGCAACTTAAAAAGTTCACAAACCTGCTGTGGAAAGCATTGTTTTCTCTGTCTGCAAGTAAAATTGCAAGAATTCCAACCAATTTCAGGTGTCACTATGTTTTCCATGCAGTATATTTTAAAAATTCCTCAAACAAAACAAACAGGAGTTGCATTAAACAAATAGTGAGAAAAAGCACTTAAATTCTTGGATTTTTTAGAATTTCTCTCTTAAACTTACAGTTACAAAACTGATTTTCACTCATGTTGTGAGCTGCAAACAGGAAGTCACAGGAACTTTTAAAATTACTATAAGACAGAGCCTTGACATGAGCAGTTGAGATTCTGTAATATTTTTTGTACAATCTGGTTGATGCTTTTTGCCAAAACTATTCCTGTCTTTCTGTCAGTGTTCTTCAGGAATGACAGACTGGAGCTTGAGGCTTATTTTTCAAATCAGGACCTGTGTTACACAAACCAGCAACATAAAAATTGAGGCCTTGCTTATAACCAGTTTTGTTTAGTCCTTCTTGCTGCTCACATTTGCAGTCAGGGAGGTGCCCAGTTCTTCCCAGTAATTGCTCATTTAAGTTCCTGTACAAAAGCACAAATCATTATCTTCTGCATTTACATTAATTGGAAAAGACAGAATTCAGCAAGTTTTCTTCCCTTTTTTCTTTATTTCTATTTGTTGTCCATTTGGGTAAAGTTTATTCACTAAGATTTGCAGAAAACAGATGCGATTATACTTTAATGCATTCAGCCTTCATTGCTTATTGAAATATTTGCATTACTTTGAATTTAGAAAATAAGCTGAAGCTTTTAATGGGCTTTGAATAGAAAGATACGAAGAATCTCAGTCTTCACTGTTTCCTACTAATTACTAATTCTGTTTCCATAAGAAGGTTTAATGTTTCTGCCTAAAATTAACCGTGCGTGCCTTTTAGAATGTGTATTTAAAAGACCTCCTGCTGCTGCGGGAGAATTTTATTTTGTAGAATTCTTGTAAACATGGAACATTTAACTTGTGCATCTGCTTTGGATAATGGAAAATCCCTGGTATATGCAGAGCAAGCCTGTACACATAGGCATAAACATATATACATATATATATATATGAAAAATATATTGCCCTCCTGCACAGAGGAGGGATTCAAACCCTGCAAAAGTGAAATATTAAATTACAGTAATTTCACAACTATAAGGCACACCTGATTATAAGCCGCACATACAGGTAGCTGGGTAGACCACAGGATTTGTCCAGATATAAGCCGTACCTGAATATAAGCCACATTATCTTTTTTTAAAAGCGAGGATCCATGTGCAACAAAGTAACAGAATCACACCAGGGTGGGGTTTGGTGTCAGGTGCTCAAGTTGCAAACAGTTTTCATAGATCTGTGAAGCCTTTAAAGGCAGCCCCAGGCGCCCTCCCCAGCTGGCTCTCACTTCTGGGTTGGCATTTCACTGGGATTTGTCCATAGATAAGCTGCACCTGAATATAAGTCGCACTACTGGGGTAGGCTGGATTCTTCAATGAAAAAGTTGCGGCTTATAATCGTGAAATTACTGTAATTTCAAAGCATTTTAGATCACTTTATGAACAGCATTTTGCTTCTCCTTTTCTTATCTTGCATGTGGGGAAGCTGTTTATGTTGAAGCCCAGTTATCTGGATGTCATTTAGGGAAAGAGTATGGTGGCTCATTTTCCAAGAAATACCAGGTAGCCACGCTTCTGTCATAAACCTTTTCTCTTTGGACCAAACTGATTCTTCTTATCTAGAAATCCATGGAATGTAGATTGAGTTATGTATCCTGTTTACATAATAAAAGGACCCCAGACTCCACAGTAGATGTATGCAATACATACAGTGCAGATCTGGATGTAGTTTTTAATCCAAGTGTGTGAAACTGCTAAAGAAATCTTTAAATGCTATTTATCAAATAGGAAATGCTCCAAAATGCTTAGAAATTATGTAGCAGCTTGTGTTCCCACTTGGGTGGAGCTCAAGCTATTTTCTGGGGAATAGTGTATAATCCATGTGTAGCCATGTGTTCATGTGTTCCCTGGTACATAAGGAAAGTCCTCCTTTTAATAACTTATTTGGGCCAGCAGCAAATTCCCAACTTCACACACGGTGAGTTCCATTTAGCTCTTAACATGATCCAAGCATGTAACACATTCCAGCAGCATCATTGTGCCATCTCTAGAACTCACTGCAGTTCTTGCTGGACTAATTTCAATTAATAATCCAGAAGGCATCTACTCCAGGAAAACAAAGCGAAATAGGAAATTTATGCTATTTTTTGAACCATGAGAATGACTTTTAATTCGGACATAACAGATCAGCAAGCCTTTTTTTTAATTGAAAAAAAAAAAGGACTGATTTATGATCTTCTTTCATTGCTACTTTCCTGTTTTGTTTTTTTTTTTTCCCCTTTTCCACTGTCACAATACAGAAGTTCTTAATTTAACTACAGTAATTTCACACTGGTAAGCCCCACCTATTTCACTGAAGAATCGAGCCTACCTCAGTAGTGCAGCTAATCACCAGGTGTGGCTTATTTATGGACACATTCCGGAGAATTGCCAACCTGGAAGTGCGAGCCGCGGGGGAAGCTGGTGTTCCCCGCCCCTGAGCAGCTGCGTGGGGGAGTGGGAACGGGTAGCCGCGGCCGGCCCCAGGTGGCAGGAGCCAAGCTGGGGAGCAAGCGGGCAGGATGGGGAGTGTCCCTTCTGCCCCGTGGAAATAAAAAAAAAGAAAGGGGAAAAAAAAGAAAAAAAAAAAAAAAAAAAGTGTGGCTTATCACCCAGTGTGGCTTATTTATGGACAAATTCTGTGGGCTTTCCAACAACCTGGAAGTGCAGCTTATAACCAGGTGTGGCTTATAAGTGTGAGATTGCTGTACAAAAATACTGGTGAACAATATGTCCATGAATATGTAGAAAAACCCATAAAATTCTTCACACTGTGTAATAATCAATAGAGCTCTGATATTGTCTTTTCTTTTACTAAAGATGGCAGTGTCTATCAAATCAGAAGAGACAAAAATTTTTCTTCTAAGATGAAGTGGGGTTAGCAAAGACAAAATCCTACCAGGAACAAACTCTCCGTGAAGAACGGTTGTATAATCATCTAGCTGCTCATTTCTCATTATTTATGCTGCCTCTTTGTTTTCTAAAAACCACATAAGGATAATTTCTTTATTTTTTAAATATCATATCTTTCACTATTGCTCCTAGGAGGCATTTTAATGCAGATAATTGAATTTCAATTAATTCTGCATATGCTGTTCCAGATTATAGTTGCTTACTGCTGCTGATGTGGGCCTGTCATTACTCACACCCTGCCTCATATTCAGCTCTGTGTGACCATTTTTTAAGCCTTGTGTGAACAGATTCCATTTATTACTCATAGGAAGTTATCCAGGAAGATGCCACAGCAAGTTCTCTAAAGCCTGGTTCTCTTAGGGAAATATTGTGCTCTTTTATCAGCTTGTGCTGTTGTAAGGCCAATAATAAAAATAATTTCAAAGAAAATTAAACCGGTGGGAGTAGAGAGTTATTATATTATATTTGTTTGGTTTTTTTTTTAATTGTCAAATGATGAGGAATGGGTGCCTAAATAAAATGGAGATTCTGGGTTTCTGCTGCCAGCTTCACCTTGGTCAAGTTAGTACAAAGGACTAAGTAATGTTAAGCTCAGATCTAAAACCAAGATCTGTCTAGTTTTCAGAGGACAAAACTGATAGAAACTTTGTGGATTGCCCACTGATGCTGCAAAATATCCTGGAAGAGAAGCTGGGGCAGGAATTTGGATATTAATGGCAGAATCCATCTCACACTAAATTACATCTGGATGCTGTTGCTCTGGGACTGAGAACTCCTTTTCCCACCACTGTGCAGGGGGAAACCTTTCAGTAATTAAATGTTTTCCTCATGAGAGACCTTAAAGCACAATGAAGTGGCAGTGAAGAAGAATCCACTTTCTCTGTCAGCTTAGATCTTGAAAACACCTTCCTTCCACAGCTGCTTGAAAGGGAATTGTGCCTGTAAAAAGGAGCAGAGGTGGAATCCATTGAAATTCTTTACAGTCAGAATTGAAATTCCAAAAGTAGGCTTGTAACAAAGGGCACTTCTTGTGAGAGGATTAAAAACTGAAAAAGCACTTTTGATATGACATTTCTGTTAAAAAATACCTATAGGTATTATAAAGAAGACAAAATACATTAAGTTATTATTAGGATTACAATGGCTACCTGGAAAATATGTCACTCATTTATCTTATGGAAAGACAGATGGGAATGGACTGGGGTTCTCACATTTTCCTCAGGGATGCTGTGACTTTGTGCTTGCCTCTGCTCATCATGGCAGCTAATTAGCACAACCTGTTGTGATTGGAAGAAATGAAACACATTTGTTGAAACACGTTTATTCCATTCAGAACTGAAATTACACTGCATCAGAAGAAGGTGATTGTGACATTTAAGTTCAAAAACTTGCTGTTTCAGGTTCATAGAACCTTCGTGGAATGGTTTGGTTTGGTTTGGTTTGGTTTGGACCTTAAAGCCCATCCAGTGCCACCCCCTGCCCTATGTAAGGACACCTTCCACTAGCCCAGGGTGCTCCACACCTCAACCAATTGATCTTAAATAAGTTTATACATCACTCCTGCCTTGCACATAATAAACAAAATAATTCTCAAACCATCTGAGGAAGCTTCAGTATTTCAGTAGGAGTGTGCCAGAATGGATTGCCCCATTTAGTCTGTTCAGCTGGCAAAGGTGAGACACAGAACTTGCTCACACATGATCAATCATAAACTCGTAAAAATCAGTTAAAAAAAATAATCGAACTTGATTTTCACTAAGGTGTTCCCAGGAACGTAGTAGTCCTGACACCAGAGGTAGAATATAATTTACCCTTTGTTTTTTGTAAAACCCCATTTTTTCCCCTTTAAGAAGAGAATCAGTGTTTATTTAGGGAAATTCCTGTGTAGATACAAAATTCTATTTTCTCACTTTTAAACTGGCTCAACCTCTGACTTTCTGTTCTGACTACCTGCATAATAAGTAGCTCTAAGATTTTTAGAGTAAAGTGATTTGAATTTTTTTCAGCTATGCAAGGGAGCAATACTAAGAATGATAAACTGTGGTGAAGCAAGAGCAAGTCTGTAAGGAAAAAATTCATTCTTCATTTAAAACTCCACTACACTTAAATTTCATTAGGTGAGCTATTCCAGTGGTAAAAAAAATCTACTTGCCACAAAAAAAAAATCTAACCAAAAAAACCCACAACCTCCTTCCAAATAAAATCTGGTTTAGTCTTGATTTTAATTACTAAAATTCTTTTTTTTCCCCCCGATTTCATATTATTACCAGCACCTTGCATTAACATACATCTGTTCTAAGGAGAGAAAGGGAGCAACCTGCATCAGCTGAGAAAGGAATTAAGTTTGATGAATGCTGTTTATGTCTCACTAGCAGCCCTAAAGGCATCTCATAATTTTGTGATAAGAAAATATTTCCCTGTCAAGAGCCATTAACATCTGGTTTTTTTGAAAAGTTTAGTCATTACATGCTTTGCCTGAGAGCTCGATGTAGTACAGCTTGATGGATAACTGAGTGAAAAGCTTGAAAGGTCTCCAAATGAAGTCAATGTTCCGAATTCAATGAAAAATGCTGAAATGTAGTACTGTTATAAACATAAACCACCCAATTGTAAGCCAAAACAAGGCTTGGGTCATTTTAGTGATGTTTGAAGAGTAAGGGGATTGCAAAACCTCAACCCCTGATCTGCGTCTCTTGGTTGGAGTTGCTCCTTCCACCTCATGGATTGCCAAGGTTTCAGCTCTTAGCTACAGTGGCCTTTGGGAATATCTATTGCAAAATTAATAGGATTAAAAGTATTTATTAGAATAGAAAAACTCCACCATGGACTGAAATTTAACTTGTGGGTTTTGGTCCTTAATGAAATTTGGCAGTGAATTATTTTTGCGCGGCAAGAAAGAGGTTAAAGAATATATTCCTCCAATGAAAAATAGTTTGCAATTTTAGACACTTTAGAAAATGGGTAGACAAAAAACCTGGGATTTTTGCTGCACCTCAGTCAAATGTCTGTGTCCTAGGTCTGGCTTGGGGGAGCAGGGAGTGCAGGCTGAGCTCTGATGGGAGACAGATGTACAAGAGATGGATGTGAGGACAGAAATCCATAGATATAAAGGGATAATGGTAGAGAAGCCAGATATCGGCTGAACCTGAAATTTGTAAGAGTTTCAAGAGCAAGAAGAGCTGATACTGCTCCATCATCAGTAGAAGAGTGAACAAGGAAAATATTGGCTTGCTGGGGACAGGGCGAGTGATTTAGTGCCAGGAGACAGAGAAAATAAATGCCTTCTAAGCTCTGGGGCTTGCTTCCAAGGTCTGCCAGCCTTTTGTGCCTGAAGACAGAGCTCAGGAGGAGAGGAGCTGCCAGCAGTGGCAGAGGAGGTACTCGAGCAGGGATCCTTTCAGCAGCTCAAGATGAGTTGCTGAAGCACCAAGAGAAGGATGGCTGCTGTCATGGCAACTCCATCACTCTTTGTCATCTCTCACAGGCTTTGCTCCATTCAGCTGTCTTTATCTTGACCCAGAGGGCTTTTTCCAAGCCTTATTCCCACTTCACCTGTCCTGGAGAGGATGTAAGTGGTAGGGCATCAATTGGTGTCCAGCAGGGGTCAGACCCACACAGCCATGGAGCTGCTCCTGGGGTGGGCTGTGTGCCTCAGGAAAGCCTGAGGTTTATTCTGCCATGAACAGGGAAAGCTCTGGAGAGCAGGGAGAATGAGACTGTACTTGACAATCAATCATAAATTGGTAGCAATGATTTAAAAAAAACCACTTTCTATTAACCCAGGTTGCTTCAACCCTGCCTCTTTATGTGTTTGTTTTTCTTTACTTAAATGCTTCATACACTCACTGCCTTGTGTTTGCTCATTTATTCAGGAAAGTTCATCTCTGTTTCAGTGATTTTCAAAAGTCCTTTCACAGGACTTTTCTTCACAGACACCCAAGAGCAGAAAATTATTGCTGAGTCAGAGCTGCCTGCACATCTCCATAAACAGCCTTGCTGTTATTTTATCTTTGGCAGAATTGGATCAAAGCAATTGCTAATGAAGAGAAGAGTAAATTCATCTCAGTGGTTTCACAGAGCAGAGTTTGTGTTGCAGGATGAGATTCCAAGAGGATGTCTTAGTTTGGAGAACAGGTGTCTGCTAAGAAAGGCAGGAACCTCTCTTTGAAATGGAGAATGTAAACTCCCTCCTAAATTATTATAATTTTGAAATTAAGGGGCTTTCAGGCAATTAGGAATAACAGTTATTTACTAGGGAAATGAAAATAGAAACACAGCACTACAAAGAAAAACCCCAAACACTGACACAGTCAGAGTACAACCTGACACCCCATCAGTCAGTCAGGGTGTTGGCAGCAGTCCCATTAAATGGTGGCTGCATCCTCCTGCAGTGACAAGCGTGGTTCTGTTGGAGCAGCGCTCCTGTAGAAGGGTGCAATTTCCCTCCAGAGGTCCAGTGGTGATGTGGAGAAGTTCAGTTTTTCCTCTGGAGTCCAGTGAAGAAATGGGCTGCCTTAGTGTCCCAGAACCTCTGTCTTTATCTT
>VRYO01001717.1:5023982-5148730 GCA_009812075.1 Sialia sialis | reverse complement strand
ACCCAAGACAGAGGACAACCCTAGTAACCAGTATACACAGGGATTTCTGGGGGATTTCTGCCCATTTCTTCACTTCCAAGGGTTTCAGTGCAGAACCTTGGATTGCTCCTTGTTTGCTCAGCACTTCTGGTAGTTCAACACCACAATAAGATTTCCCAGAGTAAAATCATGTGGAGCACGATTGTTTTTGCTTGCAGTGATTTGTAAGCTCAAAGACTCTATTTTATCAATGGCACAGGGTATTAACGGGATTTTAAGGTGAACCTCCTTCATATATCAAGGGGATAATAGAGTCACAAGCAGACTTACATGATAAATCATTACAGCTTTAGAGGAAAAGTTAATGCTTTTGTTCACAGAAATGTTAAAAGCTTTAGGAGGCAATATTTTAAACTGCTTAAAATGATAAATCAAAGCAGATTAGCTTTCCAGATAAATATGTTTGTAGGTAAAACCCTGTGGCACTGACTAGAGGCACATATGTTGGCTACAACAGGTTGAAAAACATTCCTGTGAATCCATTAATTTTAATATTTCTTACATAAACTCTACAGAAAGTCTTACATATGTCCTATATATCATGTGTTCCATATGTAGAGCCACACAATGTTTGAGACACTGCTTTTGGTTTGGTTTAGCTTATTAGTAAAACCTTAATTAACATGATTGGTTAACAATTTATTCCTTTACTCCTCAAGGTGAATTCCTTTTGGACAATGAGCATTCCCGTGGGTTTGCATGACAGGAAAATATCACAAATGTAGGGAATTTACTAATTTTCACAAACTACCTATTTGGCATTCTGAAGGATCTCTGTGTCATGCTCTTTTTGTGGAGTGTTTAGCAATTAGAAACATGAGGACAAACAAAAAATAATTGACTGTAAGTTTGTCACTGGAGATTTTCAATGAGATGAGCAGAAAGAAAAATAATTTATTTTTTAAAAAAGAAATTGTGAAGTGTAGCAGAAAGAGATAATGGTCCTCATCACAAGATCTCACAGAATACAAGAATTCGGCAACATGACTATATAAATATATACATATAAAATGAAAATATGCATTGGTTAATATAATAAAAAGACCCTCTTACAAAGCCATTAATTAAATTACAAGCTGAGAAAGAAAAACATTTTTTTCCACAGAGCAGATTAAAGTTCTAATTTCTTAGTAGAAAGGGCTTCATCTCTCTTTTTAAAGAGGAAGGACTGCTAATTTGGAAAATAAATCACCAAATCATCATCATAATCATTGAATAAGGAACTAAATAAACAGAAAGCAGATATGTTTGAGAAGATTTTTTTTGCAGAAGAAGTTGCAGCTCATTTTTCTCAGTGTGAGAAGGGCATTATGATTGTATTAATATTGAAATCTGTGAATGTACAGACCAGTAGGGCATTTTCCTTAGGCATCACATGGACTGAAGCCTCATCCCCAAATTTTTGCTTCCTTTTTTATTTTCCTACGAAAATTTTCAATGCAACAATTTTCCCATCTTCCTATGTTAAATTTTCAATTGATCTTACCTGAGAGATCACACCCCATTAAAGGAATACAGGTATTTTGAGTGAAAAATAGGACAAGAATCTTCACTAGGAAAAAATAGAAGATAGAACTTAAATGTGACTGGTGCTGACAAGAGTTTGACTTTCACTGGCTTGGAGAATCTCCCTCAAAAACATCTTGTTCAGAAGTTTTAGCAAATTCATTAGGTGCTTTAATTCTTGTAAAACCTTACAATATCAAATACCAAAAATATTCTCTGTTCCACGCCACACATGCTCTGTTTCTGAAGTTCCACAAGCTCAGCTTCACAGGCTCAGTTTGGGGTTCCTGTAGTTAAATAAGTTTCACTATTTTTGATTTAAGATAATTAAAAAAAAACCCAAACAAAAGCCCACTTCAATCACGAATTGCACTACATTAGGGTAATTAGATAAATCTGATGCACTGAGAAGAACCCTGACTCAAACCTATTTATTTACTTCAGTTCTTTATCATCTAAGGCTAAATCAGATGACAACTTTATCTATCTATCTATCTATCTATCTATCTATCTATCTATCTATCTATCTATTTATTGTGTAAAAAAATAAGTACAACCCACCTAATTTGGTGACTGGAACAATCTGACAGAAATATTTACTGACTTAAATGAACATACAGGCATCAACATGATATGTTTGGAATAACATGTCCATGGTGGTAATGTATATTTTGATAACCAAAGCACATCTGAAAAAACCCAAACCATTTAGTTTGAAAATGGAATTTCATGAAAACCAAATGTTTTTAGGAACAAGGACTGCTTTAACAAACACAAAAGAAATATTCAAAATTGTGGTTTCCTTTGTTTCTTTTCATGAATTTTGCAGTAAAAAAGGTCTGTTTGGCTCATCTTTCTTTTAGATTGTTGATCACTATAAAAAGCTAGATTTTGTTAGACTGATGGCAGGTGATATATGACACTATTAAAATTTTGACATTTTATATGCATAAAAAATCATTTCTAAGAAAACTTCCCATCTAAAGAGCTGTATATGCACAAAAATTTTTGACATTCAAATGTGTACATGAAAAAGTTGAAATATTTATAAAGCCCTATTTGTTATTTTATGTAATGGGCTTTTCAATGGTACTGAAATGAATTCAGACCATCCACTGAATTTTGAAATAATTCATATTTTGTTTTCCAGAAATATTAAATTGCAGTGTTTCACATGGAATTAAATTTGTTTTCTAACTAGCTCTTTATGTATAATTTTTTGAGTCCCAAACATCTCCTCAATTTTCATCCTATTTTGTTGCCATGTAAATTTTGATAGTTTAATTTTTCAGGATTGATTAAATTTGTATCTTTGATTTCCTTTCTTTCAGCAGTGTAAGATTGAGATCACCCTCACAATTTGCTGGCATCTCTCCCTGAACATACTCTCATTTTTGCAAGATAAAATGCTCTTTTAAAAAACCAAAAGGTCTGTTCCATGCTTTCTCTCTTCTAAAGCTGCAGTTATTCCAATCATCAAAGAAAGTCAACGCTGGATATATTGACTGACACATTTCCATTGATCTCAACGACATCAGGATTGATTTTAATGCCCATTTTGTATCCATACTAAACCACTCCATTGCACCAGGTTTGCAGCTCCTGGCTCTCCTTCTAATTCAGGTGAGGGGAGCATCTCTTTTATGTGAAAGAGAAATGAAATATCCTTCCCTGGAATCTCTGGAATCAAATCCCCACTACCCTTTCTCCAATTTGGATTGCTGGGATGTGAGGAACTTCCTGTTAATTTTTTTAAGGCAAGACTGACACACTAGGCAAATCAGATGACATGAAGCTGCTTTATTTTTATATTTTTTATTTATTTATCAATTTCTTTCTGTATATAGATATATATTTTTTAATTATTGCTTTTATTTGCTGAAAGTATCACTTAGCATCAATGTGCGGTGAATTCCAAACTTTCCAGGAGCTCTGTCTCCTAAGGTATTACATTCCTGACAATTACACAATTACACATCAGGAAAAGATGACAGGTCATGGGAAGAGGGTGAAAAGCAAAGAACTCCTTTACAACTTTCAGGACTACTAGCAGAGGGCAAAGAATTCACTCCCTTCTTATTTTAACTAGTTACAGTGGGAGAAATCAAGAAGTTTATGGATAATGTTGATCATTGCAAACAAAGCTTTGCTTCTTCCCACGAGGTGAAATGATTTAGATGTGGAAGAAGAGTCTGTGCAATTTCAGTTTCATGGGGAGAGGGTGGAAGAAGTTTTGGCTGTATTCTAGACACATTGAGACTTTGGGGTATTCATCAGGTAACTGATGTAACTTTCTGTAACTGTAGCTTTTTAAAAATCAAATCAATTCTACACACACACATCCATAAATTAATAGAGTTATCTCTATTTTTTAAATTTATGTCCAATAACTTTGCAAAGAAATCAGAGCAGCAATGCAGAAAAAGATAATTAAAATGATTGTTTCATCAGAAGTTTTAGTGTGGAGAACACAGAACATCCTGAACCTACTGCAATCAACTATGACATCTAATTAAGAAACTGAAACAGCTGAATAAACTCATAATGTTCCTCATTATTGTTTTAACTATTCCTCTCTACCCCCTCAAAAGATGGTTCCATGGATTCAGATACAAGCCGAGTGTTGCTTAATCTTTTTTGATATTAAAATGTCATCAGGTGTTTTTGTGAGAAGTTTGACTTGCTTTTATGGAGTTCCTAATTCTGAGCCCAAACCAATTTCTTTCCATGAAGCTGGCACAGACAGAAACAAGGGAGTTTTTCATTCTGATGACAACAGGTAGAGGTAAATGCCATCCTTTTGTGCCTCTTAGGAAAAAAAGCAACCTGCCACCGTCCTCAGACTCTCAAAACAGTGCTAAAACCATGGCAGAGGCTTGAAGGTAAGACTGAACTAAATCCCTGTGGGTCTGGGAAGTTGTGCTGATGTAGCAGAAGTTGTGCTGTACTATTGGGAAGAGGAGGAAAAGAAAATCAAACATCTGAGAATCCCAGAATGGTTTGGGTAGGAAGGGACATCAAAGCCCATCCAGTGCCACCCCTGCCAAGGGCAGGGACACCTTCCACTGTCCCAGGTTATTCCAAGCCCTGTCCAGCCTGGCTTTGGACACTTCCCAGGATCCAGGGGCAGCCACAGCTTCTCTGGGTACCCTGTGCCAGAGCCTCACCACCCTCACAGGGAACAATTCCTTCCCAATATCCCATCTAAACCCAGCCTGTGTAGCAGGAGGCCATTCCCCCTTGTCCTGTCACTCAGATCCTTATAAACAATCTCTCTCCCTGTTTCCTGTCAGCTCCTTCACATCCTGCAAGGCCACACTGAGGTCACCCTGAAGCTTCCCCTCTCCAGCTGAACAATTCAAATTTTCTCAGCTTTTCCTCACAGCAGAGCTGCTTCATCCATCTAACAAACTATTTTATTTTTATAGTTTAATGTCATTTACAGGTTCTTAACATCTTCTATTCCACTAGGGCTGCAAGACTTTTATTTAGGAAATTTAAGCTTTATTTAACACGGAACAATATTTGTCTTAATTAAGGACTGCATCAATCACAGTCAATTTTTCAACTTCTTGATCCTGTAAGTCATAATGCTTAATTTGTGAACTTGGTTTTCCTAATCAACTGCAGAATGTGACTGCTATTTCATACTTTCATTCTTTCTTTGCCATCTTTACATGGTTTTGAGCTTATTTTAATTTATTTAAGCATTGGATAACATTGTCATCCCCATCTCCCTTCCTTTACACTAAATATAAAGATTTTCATATGCATTCACTTTTAATTATTGCTTCCATCTGAACAAATCTCTACAAAATACCCAGCAATAATTAATTATTTTGGTACTTACATTTCCATATTTTTTTCTCTTTTCAATGATTCATCACACTTCAAGACAAGACTGAAAGATTTCACTGTTTTTCACAAGACCTTTTTTCAGATAAATTTTTCATTAAAAATGTTTAATCAAAGGCTTCAGTTTTGCATTTTAGCTACTCATTTCCTTATTCTCTCCTACATTACAGCAGCATCTTTTGGAGACTTAAATGAACCCTTATTCTGAGAGATCTACCAATTTTTGTCTTGTGTAATAGAGTGTCAGATTTTGGAGAAAATGTTTCTATTACCAGCAAACCATTTTGCTTATTTTCAGCACTTATTTTTTTTTAAAACATGCATATGATTAATTATTTCTAATATGAAAGTAAAAGCAGGAGAGAGATTTAATTTTCGGAATTTTTAGAAGGGGATATTTGAGGCTCATGGTAAGAGGCCCTAAATTCATGAAAACCTCTTCTGTGTCACATTTTTGTTTAGTGAATGGTCAGATCCAAAGCTCATTGAAATTATTCAGTCATTAAATCCTGTCATTTTCAGTCATGGAAATTCAGATCAGGTATTCCAAGCCTTTTCTTTTTACAAACACAAACCTTTTGAGTTGGAAGGCAGAGTGCATGGCATCAGGCAAGGGTAAAGGATATCACAGGTATTCCCAGGGACACTGCAGACCCTCTCCCTCCCTTCCCAGTTTGAGATTGTCTCCTTTAAAAGACAATTTCATCTTAGATGTCTCTCAAGGCTTGGCTGCTCTTTCCCAGATCTGTAGTGCCTAATCCTGCTGGGAACGAGTTTTCCAGTCCAGAGCAGCTGCCCTAAGGGGCTGTTTGGCTCTTGGTTTCCTTTCTCCTAGCTGCTTCTATCTCCTCAGCATGTTAAAAAGCAGCTCTCAAGGTTCCTTTTACAATCATAGAGCGGAACCAAAAAATCATTAAGGTTGGAAAGGAATTTAATCACCAAGTCCAGCCCTCAAACAGCACCACCACCATGTTCACCACTAACCCATGGCCCTAGGTGTCGCATCCAAATGTTTTCTAACATTTCCAGGGGTGGTGATTCCACCACCACCCTGCACAGTCTGTATCAATGCTTGACAACCCTTTCTGTGAAGATTTTTTTTTTTCCCCTGGTGCAGCTTGAGGCCACTTCCTCTTGTTCTGTGTCATTTTTTCAGTGCAGTCTCATAACTGACTTGATTGTCATTCTGGGCTTCTGCTCTGACTCCATCCCTGTATTTTTAAGGTGTCTGCTGTTGTTCCCATTGAAGTCCAGGTTGGACCAAGAGATGGGATAAGAAGGTTTCACACAACAAGCCAATAACAAAACCAAGACGCCAGGACTGCAGTGCTGAACAGGAATAGTTGAGATAAGACCCAAGGCCATTTCCTGGAGATGGCAATAATATATTTACTAAGTCATTAATATAATAAAAAAACAAAACCAAAAAACTAGATTTTATCCCCTAGTTCTGCTGTATTTGTGCCCTGATGTTATTTTAGCAATTATTATTTTGTGGTCATATTTTAATTCTAATTTATATGCTCTTATGTTCATGCTTCTCTGCTTTGGTGGATCACAGACAGTTCCAGGCATCAGCTCCTCTTTTAGCTCTGAGGGGTGCCCTTACCTGCCCAACAACTGTTGCTTCCCCCTGCTGTGATTCTCAGTCATTTGCTTTAAAGTTGCAATGGAAAGAGGCAACATCTAATAATTCATCTAACTGTGTAAGGAGCTAGCCAGAAGCAGCAGCCTCATACTCAAAAAAAAAAAAAAAAACAAAACCAGAAAACCACCCTTCTTCTGTTATTCATTCTTTTCCCCCCCCAGAGATGTATAGAGTTCAGAATAAAAAGCACAGTTATTATGTAAAAAAACTGAGATTTCCAATAGCAAAAGCTTTCCGCACACTGCAATTTTTTAAATTTTCCATTTCCAGCACCAGTGATTATGACAAAATATGCACTAAACAGAAAAAACAACCAACCCAAATTCCAAACTACCTATATAACCATCTAAAGTAGAGCTGAACAAAAGTATGTGTGAAATACCTTGATTAAAGGACTTCACACATACTTATCAGGAGTGCAGAAATGCACTGCTGAGCACAGATGATGTGTTATTCCCCAAACAAATAATTTCAAATATGTGCTTGTTTTGTAATCTGCTTTGCTTTTTCCTCAAGAAGTAAATTGCACGGATGTTCAAGCAAAGGAATAGTTTTCTGACATCTCTTCCCCCAAAAAAACAAAAACAAAAACCAAAAAACGACAGTGAATTTGAGATTCATTTATTTCTAAAAAATATACGTTGAGGCTCTTCTTGAAATAAAAGGTCAAAGATTAGGCTGTGGAACTTCTGGGGTCTTAGAGAAGCCTTCCTTCAATTTGCTTCAAGAAAACCTTTCAACATAGGTCCTTATTGAGTTTAAGGAGAACAGTAACAGAGTTTCTGACTTTAAAGGGACTTCTACCTTTCCTTCCTTTAGGAAGCTGAGGTATTACCCACTGTGAGTCTGAGAAGAGGCTTGGATAATTCCTCAGTTTATAGGTATTCACAGAGAGAATAACCAGCTTGGATTTGGAAAGAGAGGTTTCCGTTCCCAAATACCCTTCTAAGGTCAGTTTAGGAATTTTAAAAAGTACTGAACTGAGCTGGGGTCTACCCTGATCCCCTGTTATCTTGTCAATCTCTCCTGGCATTGTGCAGTGTGGGGGTGTCCCACTGCACCCCCAAAAGCTCTTTCTGATGGGGCTCAGCCCTACAGTCCTACAGCCCTGACCAAGGAACACCCAAAGCACCCTCAGTTCTTGGGGGTTTGTGTTTCCCAACCAGTGATCACACCCACCCGAGACTCACAGGTCTGGGCTCTTCACTGGAGATTTCAGGAGCCCTGAATTTTCTGTTGCACTCAGCAGAGTGCTCTGCAAGCAGAGGGCAGAGGGGAGTTGAAGAGATGCAGTGACAAAGAATTATGTGCTTAATCCTGCCTGTTCTGTCACCACTTAGTGCAAAAACCAGCTTTTTCTGGGAATGAGTCAAGACTTCACACGATACATCCTTTCCACAAGGAAATGCAATTTAAAAAATTACTTCTCAACTCTAGCAGAACAACAGCTCTTAATTTTGTACTCTAATTTCCTCTAGCAGTCAGACAAATATTTTAACTTGCTGCCATTTCAGAGTGTTATGTCCCATATTGATTTACAATATTGTGTTGGGGAAAAGCAGGGTTATGGTGATGTAGAAGGGACACCATTGGCAATGAGATTATCACAGCAAAGTAATGCAAGACATGTTGAACTGTCCCATTTCTCCTTGTAGCTTTACACAAATAATGTCCAGTTGGAATAAAAATCCAAGCAATATTCAATTGTATCTTTATTGAGATGATGTAAGCTATACCAGGAACTTTTTCTTGTCTTTACTCCATACTGAATATAATAATACTAAATATAATACAACTGAATAAAATAATGCTGCATAAAATGATACTGAGTAATTCCATACTGAAAATAATAATGTATTGGATATAAAAAATATATTGAATATAATAAACATAGATTTTGAAAACTATAGTCTTAAGTGTTAAAGTCCTATGATGAAAGATTTTAATAAACACTGTTTTTAAAGAAAAGAAGGCCGTGAAACAACAGATTTTTCCTGTGCTTTAGGGATATCATTGTGATCCAACCATGCCCTCAAGATCTCTAAAGCTCCCTTTCAACTCAAGCTAATTTATGATTCTATGAAGATCAAGGCAAAAACCTTTTGCACAAGCTGTGATGGTTTCACAAAACTCTCATCCCACTTCAGTGAGATAATGGTGATGAGAGGATGCTCTTATGTAGCAAAACCAGCTGACAAGGGAAAGAATTGCCAATTATTTGATATGTTGTTTTCTGAAAGTACGTGGGAAAGATTGGGACATTAAGTTGTGTTACTTCAAGGCCTGAGCAATGTACAAGTCATTAAATTCTTGAGTTTTGAGAGTTATGTATGGTCAGAGTAATAAAAGACAGGGATATCGGGCAGAGTGTTCAGGCTAGAAAAATCTCTTCTGGATGATTTTAAAGTTAATTTTGCTTTGAATACTGAAATAAAATGCAGCACTCTGATACTTCATAGAAGATGGATTGGTAGGACATGGCTGTTGGAAGAGGATTAGGAGGACTGCTCATTCCTTGGCAAGGGATGAGAGCAAATAAAAAACTAATTAATGGGTATTAATTATCACGCTACATTCCAATCAGTGTCTGCATTTACAGAACACGGTTTGTGCAGGTTTTTCAGGTACTTTGTACCAAATACAGAGGGAAAAATGTGAAAAGTGTAAGATTCCAAGTGCATTAAAAATACGTTTTCACCAGTGCAAGAGACTTACAGACGGGGGTTTAAAGACAATTAATTATATTTCAGCTGATATAAAACCAATGCCCATGTTATCCATCTCAATTTCTAGACATACACAAACCCCACTTTTAAAACATTTTTAAGAATTCAAAAAACTCATCTATCATGTCAAATAAGTTCATTCGAAACCTTTCTTCAAGTTCTTTTAAAATACAAATACATGGATTAGTTTTCACTGTCAGTTTGGTGGAAACTCACCTTCCTTAGGGTAAGCCTGTATGAATTGAATAGCTCTTGACATTTAGATGTTTAAAGAAGCTTCTCTTTACCCTGTAGTAAAAAAAGATAAATTTATGGACTTGGAAAATATCTAGATTTTCCTACTTGCTTTGCAAACAGAAACTCAAGGAACATCTGCAAAAGACACACGCAATTCCTTAGCTCATGGAAACAAAAGTAATCTCATTATGTGCTTATTGAGGTAAAGGAAAATAATATCAATATCTCACTTTTGACTTAAAACCACAGCACTGAAACTTTTTCATTATTTCCTTTCAAAAATATTGTTTAGTTTCTCATTCATCAGTGTGAATCATCACAGGTTTTGAATCTGAATCTTGTGAGTTGTAGATCTGTAATTAGAGAAGAGCAGAGGTAAAGAGGTTTTTGGCCAAACTGAGGACCACAATGTGGCAAAATGTAGTACAAAGGAAGGGTTTGATGGCCAGGTTGGATGGGACTTGGAGGAGCATGGAATAGTGGGACAAGTCCCTGCCCATGCCAGGGCATGGAAAAGGAATGAATTTAAGGTCTCTTCCAACCCAAACCATTCAGGGAATCTGTGCTTACTTCATTGGTGTTGACACCAGGTAAGTGGTTGAACTCAAGTCTAACACCCATAAAAACCCAGGCTCTTCCTATACTGAAAATAAAATAAAATAAAATAAAATAAAATAAAATAAAATAAAATAAAAATAATACAATAAAATACAATAAAATACTCAAATGGAATATATGGTGCCATGCTGCGAGCTGGAAAACACCAGGAAAAACGTTCAGATGATTGAATAGCTCAATCTTTTAATTTAAATATTGGAAGACTGGGGAGAAAGCTGTTAGTACTGCAACTGAAAGGGTCAACCCTTCCAATGAGTTAAATACTGAGAGTAATCCCATGTCTGATGAGAGTACAGTATGAAATAATTGCGTATTGAAACAGTTTAGATTTAGATATTAAAATGAGTCTTACACGAAAAAAAATCATCAGATTTTACACTTCAAAACTTCCCTTACATTATTTTGATTGTTTTTGTTCCTTTGAAGCTGAGCAAAACAGCTCTGAATACAAAGTGTTGACCTTTCCTCACAACCCCCCCATGTCAGGCTGTTTTGTTTTGACAAGTTTAGGCGATTCTGGACAAATTCAGACTTCCCCACTCTTTCACCTGTACTTGGGAAAAGACACTAAAATTTTTTCATTGCTTCAGTTTTAAAAAGGGCTGCAAATAAAATGGAAAAGGATGTTGCAGCAGTTAGAGCATTTATCTGAAAAAAAGTAAAAAGGAAAAAGAAAAAGAAATTAAGAAAAAAGCCCAGAAGAAATAAGAATGTTTCTTGCTTTGTAAGATTATTTGTGCTGTGCTACACTAGAAAATCCTCCAGCCTTCTAAACGATGATTCAGCTCCCTCTCCTCCCTCTCTTTTCCTGAGTATTGTCAAGATGATGAAGAATCCTAAAGGAGGTTTTTTTTGAAGGCACCTGAACAAACTGGCCAGGTAAATCCTATTGTCATGTACGGCTAGAGGATCATCAGGGCTTATTTGTTCAAGTCCCAGCATCACCCTGAAAAATGAGTTACAGAGTTGATAAAATTTGTCTCTAGGCCTTTTTTATCATTATTCTTCCTTTCAAACAAGGGGCAACATTGATTCCAATATAAAGAAATATATTAATAACTCTAAAATGCTCAGATGGTATATTATAGTATATATTATAGTATTTTTAGATTCACTGAAAAGCCTTTTTTTCCTTGCTGCTTTAGTGGTTGGCAGAGAGGATGCACAGCCAGGGAGCAGTTCTGGCCAGCTGTGCCAGCTGTCACACAGCTTAATAAAAAGCACTCAAGAAGGAGCAGAAATGATATTAAATTGTTGCTCCAATGTAATGTGACCGCTAACTTGGATTGTGTCTCCAACTCACTCAATTTAATTTGCATTCTAATCCATTTTTGCTCTTGAAAAACATTTAAGTACATTGATTGATGCTCTAAAGGAGAAAGTGCTTGAGCATTTTGTGGATGTGCTGAGTTCCCACTGTGAAATTTGGACTGTGTTTTTACTGGAAAAGATAAAAGTTGCAGAACCATGATAATATATTTCCTTTTCCATAAACTCTTAATATTTGTTAGCATTGTTTTGTCATACATTGTTGACACTTGTCTCCGCTCCTGCAGAACGCAACAGAACAAATTATACAGATACAAAACAGAGACCATATTTATGGGAAAAACAGCCTTGTTTAAGTATAGTAATTTCATGATTATAAGCTGCATCCTTTTCATTGAAGAATCCAGCCTACCCCAGTAGTGCGGCTTATATTCTGGTGCGGCTTATCTATGGACAAATCCCGTGGTCTACCCGGCTACCGGGAGGTGTGGCTTATAATCAGGTGTGGCTTATAATCGTGAAATTACTGTAATTGAAAATGAGACACATTTTAGCCTAGTGTATGATATACTTAAAGAACTTTTCAAAATTTGAACTAAACCATTCTTGCTTGTCACCAAACCTTCTTCTTTTCTACCTTTGGTGGCAGAAGTACAACAAAGAAAATTGACTAACATTTCAGGACTGGCTGTGTTTCTGCTTTGCTTTAGGTTTGGTTTGGTTTGCTTCCTCAGTCATGTAGTCCTTGTCTCAAATGTTTAGTCTTTTTAAGGAGTTCTCATAGGCCTGACCCAGAAAAAAAATGTTGTAAGGGAAGCCTTTGCGGAGCTTGGATGTCAGAAGTTAAAAGTGAGCACCGTGGAGCTTTTATGTTACTTGACATAACAAGCACAGTGTGTTACAAATAAAGAATTAAACTGTATGGCCCACATGGGCTCTTCTCTGTATTGAATTTGTGCTTTACTAATGGTGAAAGGAGGGTGAGGCTTAGGCTTCAAGGAACAAGGGATTGGACAAGAGGAAATTGCCTCAATTTCCACCAGGGCAGGTTCAGGTTGGACATCAGGAGAAATTTCCTCACAGAAAGGGTGGTCAGGGTTTGGAAAAGGCTGCCCAGGAAGGTTGGTGGAGCTCCTACTCCTGAAGGTGTCCTTCTTTATTTTTTATGTAAGAACAAATACTAAAAAGAAAGGATCAAGAGTATAAAAAATTCCTATAGAAAACAGCTTTTTCCTCTGCTTGGAGAAGACATTTTTTTATTTAAAATTTTGATAAAGCAACTTCATTTCTCACAGTATGTAGGAACCAATTATATTATTGGTATTTTCAGCTCAGGCTGCAATGGTTTGGCCTATTAATGTTCATTGCCAGTGTCTTATCCAGAAGCTGTAGGATGAACTCTGCCTGCCACTAATGCTCCATTTCTGTCTCTTTGTGTGGTTATCTCTGCGGGAGAATGTGCTGGATGAGCCACTAAAAACAGATGTACGACACCAGATGAAAAGTGCTGCCTCATGTTGGATTTCTGCGGGCAGCTGGTGTTATACCTTTTAAATGTCTCTCTGTGTTTGCCAAAATAGCACAAAAGTCAGTTCTCTCCTCAGTCACACGCTGCCTGCTCTGGGTAAATGGGAAGGTGTTACATCTATTTGTCTCTCTGTAACAGAACCTTTTGGGTTCATCCATTAGTTTCACACTAATACAGATTAAAATCTACAGAAGTGAAGAAAAAAAACTATCCAAACTAAGCTGTGTACAAGTACCCAAAATAGCAAAATCTGGAGAGACAATTCCTGCTGTGCATGAAGCAGATTGCAGTTGTTTGGTTGGCTGTTCCTTCATAGTTTGTTTTTATTTTCTGATTTAATCACTTTGTGTCTTTATCCTTAAGCATTCTTTCAGAGTCACTTTTCCTTGAAGATGCCTTCACATTATGCACATAGATGTAATCATGGAATACAGAATGATTTATTGCAAGGAACCTTAAAACCTGGAACCTCCTGGTTCCAACCTCTTGGTTAATTCCTGAACGTTTCCTCATGTCAAGCAGGATTTCATTCCTGATGTTACTCCATAAGCTAAGAGATCACAGGGAAAGACATAATTCACCATTGCTGGGAAAATTAGAATTTGACCCTGAATAAAGGACCTCACTGGGATTCAACAGAGCAAAGCCTGAACCACTGAATAGCCCAAGCACAGAGAAATTAATGTTTCACCCTTGCCCTGAAACTGGCTCTCTGAAAATGCTGTCAGCTTGCATTACTGGGTGTTCCTTGCTGGAATCAGGCCCTTAAGTGTCGTGTGCAGAAATACACAATCACAGGATCAGTAAGGTTGGAAAAGACCTTCAGGATCATCAGGTCCAACCCTTGCCTGAATCCCACCATGCCCAGCAGAATCCCTTTTCCTCTCTGCTATTTTATGCACAATTTCTTTTGCTTCCCTTCTCTCCTTGGGACAGCCACAGATCCACCTTTCCCTTCCTACTCCTCACAAGAAAGTCGGTAGAAGCTCTTGAGAAAGAAAGGAAGGCTGGTGATGTCTTTATCAGTGCTGGGTAGGAAGAGGGTTGTGCTGGTGGTAAGAAGGTTTGGGAAATCCACTTAAAAAAAGACTCCAGGAGATAAGAGGGGGTCAAGAGGGAAATTTTGGTCCTGCATAAGTCCTGATGACAACTCCAACATCTCCTCTAAACTCCCCTCTTACCCTGACTGGTGGCTGTGAGGTGATGGCTCCAGTGCCAGCCCATGGGACATATTGTGGAAAACACACAATGACAAAAAAGTGCTGGAATTCATGGCAAAGGATGTCACCAGTGACACAGTTGTATGAGAAGCAGCTAAGCCAAGTAACAGATGAAAAGTCACAAAATCACAGAAGGGGTTTGGATTTGAAGGGATCTGAAAAGCCATCGTTCCAACCTCCTGGGAAATGTCCACTTTGAAGAAAATACATCAAGCTCAGGTGATTTTGGAGCCCTAAATTAATGCTGGGTTGATGACCGGTCAGGGTATATAATTTAAATTAATACCTGGACTTCCTGAGAGCTTTATCCGAGCTCCTGATGACCATTTATGTGCCTTTAAGAACACCGAGTACTCAGCAGGTGGCTTTAGTGTTAAGAAATGAGGAAAGCAGCAGCCACAAGGTCACTTCATCGTGGTTTTCTATTTTGTGAGTTAGAAACAAAGAGAAAAGTAAATTTTTTAAAGCTTTTCAGGAACTTATAAGATTAATATACTCCCTGAACAAGAATAATGCATTTTTAAACAGTGTTCAATTGAATTGGCTTTGGGTTAGAGATACAAATACGTTTTGTGCAATTAAAACATTCCAGAATATTTTTAATTGCTTTCCTTGATCTAAATAAAGAAGCGTTTGTTTAAGTCATTCTACAGCTGGGGGAAACTATTAATTTTACATTTGCTTATGTAAAACTATGCTGATCTGACACAAACTGGGCTTAGGTTAAAGCCTCTAAATAAACCAGAACACATGGCAGGCTTTTTAGTCTTTGCTTAACTTAGATTTTAATGGGGAGCTTATTGCTAATGCAAGTTAAATAGAAAATGTACCTACTTCAGCAAAGAGGAAAAGGTAAAGCAGTAAACATGGATATATTTTCCAAAAAAGGAGGCTCTTTCAGGTCTTTAAGTAAAACTTTGGAGGTGCATTATCTTTCTAGATAGTAATAATAAAGTAATAGAAAGTGGAATAAAAAGTGTAGTGTAACCTTTAATTTTCCTGAGCATGAAAAGTTCAGTTTTGCTTAACGTCTTTGTTATTTTTTAAAATAGAAATTTTATGTACAAACAATGGCAAAAATATCCCATAAACTATAATTTGTCTTGCAGGCAAAGCTGAATGGTTATTGAAGCCTTCTAGCAAATGTTCTCTGCAAATAAGGGCAAATACTTGTACGGCTGAGAGCAGAGGACACCTGATCATCCCAGAGCCAGACAAGGTCACCCCACCACCACAACTGCAAAGCAAAAATCAATATTCCAAAGCAGGGAACCTGGTAGTAAGTATTTGCGCTGGTTAGCTGTTTAAAAATAAAGAGTAAGAAATACATGTAGAAGACCTTTCTCTGGCATTACATCATTTTCATATTTCACAAAATTGACAACATTTTATTTGAGGTTAAAATCTAAAAGTGGAAAGACAGTCAAAGTGAAAGAGCACCTAGAGCTCTTATATTTGATTATGTAAGGAAGAAGAAAAACACCCAGATTTGTAAATAATTGCAACTCATCTGACAGTCCCTGATTGTTCCTGAAAAGTTTACAGGGATTAAGAAGTGATCTCTCTTGTTTCCACAAGTGCTTTGCACCCATGAATAGGTTATATATATTTTTGTGATGGATTGAGGCAGTTCCATGAATTTACTCTCTTTCTTTTGCTTTACTCGCTGTTTTTAACACTACTGACTTAAAAGAAAATGAATTGGATAAATAATAGGATTGTAAAATCCTGGAATGGTTTGGTTTGGTTTGGTTTGGTTTGGTTTGGTTTGGTTTGGTTTGGTTTGGTTTGGAAGGAGCCTCACAGCCCATCCAGTGCCATCCTCAACCATGGGCAGGAAAACCTTCCACTATCCCAGACTGCTCCAAGCCCATCCAACCTGGCCTTGGACACTCCCAGGGAGGAGGAGTCCACAGCCTGGACAGATAAATATTCTTGGCTTCCAAGGTTTTGAAATATTATGATTTAAACAATGGATTCTCATGGGTGACTATTGTTTACAGTACTATTTACCCAGATGTGTATAGATCAAGCAATACTCTGGTTTCTATAATTCTACAGCACAAGAACTGCACTCCAAATGCTTCACCCACTTTTGCTTGTTCAGGTAGATAATGTCTCTGCCTTGTAC
Organism: Sialia sialis; assembly: GCA_009812075.1. Classification (NCBI taxonomy): domain Eukaryota; kingdom Metazoa; phylum Chordata; class Aves; order Passeriformes; family Turdidae; genus Sialia; species Sialia sialis. The sequence continues at coordinate 5,131,953 of VRYO01001717.1, read as the reverse complement.
AAGAGATGCAGCTGGAAAGGGTAGTGTTACAATAACTCAGAAAACTTTTATATTACTGTAATTGAAAATTAATTCTATGCTGGAACCAGATATTTTTATGACTCTTTATATATTTTACTATTTCAGGTTTTTTATTGACACTGTAACCTTTGGAGGAGAAGACTTTATTCATCTTTATGATTTACTTGTTCCTTACAGGCTTGGAGCAGACGTTCACCTTGTTAATTGTGATGACTAAAAGCTTATTTTTCAAAAAACACTGAAATTTCCAACAGCTCCAGAGATGACCAAGTCCGAGGCTTTTAAAGTCTTTGGCATGAGAATGTAAACTTTGCACCACCATAAATTCAGATCTAGCCCCAGTTTTGCTGCCTCCAGAAAGTGCAGTACTTGTCTGCACATTGTTGTTTTTATAGTAGGAAAATGTGTGAATAATGGCTTGGCAACACATCCTTGAGAGAAGCAACATAAATTATCTCCAAGAGAAATAAGATATTGGTACAATAATACAGGCTGGATAATATAGAGAACTTTATGCAATTTTTGGCGGGAAGATTCAGAAGTGATGGATGTTGTGCAATTACTGAGCTGAATGCAAAATATACTTTGCAGGTGTACCCACGGCTGAACTGATATAATTCCAAAATTTTGTTTAAAAGTTTCATTGATTTAATGGTTTGTGGACCTACAGCTCTCACCCTTGAAAGAACATTTGTTGTCAAAAATGCTCCTATTTTAAAACTCACTTTGATGCTTATTTCATTGTAATTCCTCCCACTAATTACACTTGAGAGAATTGCTATAATGGAAGCATTGGAGGTTCACAGATGGTTTCATCAAAATATCTAAAACATTTGCATGCTTTCATCCTGAAAGGGTTGTTACCTGGCATTTTATAGCTTTTTGTCAGAAAATGCTTGGTGCTCCATCTACGAAATTTTGCATACTCAGGGCTTTATTCCACATCAGGTGCTACTTTGGAAAGCAGTTTGATCTCAGAGTTCCAAGGTGGTTTGGTTGGAAGTGACCTCACCAACCACTGATTTCTAACCAGGGACAGTTTGCACTAAACATAAAGGAGAGCAACGTTGCAGAATGTCTGGTTCATAGGATAGTTGAGAGTTTGAGCACAAGGACCTTTGTTCAGCTTTGGTGCTCACCAGGACCCCCAGGTCTTTCTCTGCAGCTAAGCTGCCTTCCAGCCATACCATGCTCAGCATGGACTAGAGCATGGTTTTGTTCTCCCCACAGGAAGGAGATTAGCACTTCCCACTATTGAATTTAATGAGATTCCTGTGGAAATACGTAAAAAGAGGGGGCTCATTTACTTCTTCCTAGTCAAGCACAGTCACCACAATCGTGGAATCATAGATTCACAGGATGAGTTGGGCTATGTGCAGGGGACACCTTGCACTAAACCAGGCTGCTCCAAGCCCTGGCCTGGAACACTTAATATTACCCACGTTTCTGTTTTCTGTCCTGGCTCTGAGCTGGCTCATTTACCACTTCCTAGTTTAAAGATCTCCTTTCCAGGTGAGCCAACCTGGCAAAAGTACCTGTGTCCCACTTTGTCAGGTGGTTCTTGTCTCTCATGCCCATGTCAGTCTTCAAAGATTCCTGTGTGACCAGAGAAACCAAAGGCTGCTTTCACCATCAATGATTTGACCTCCAGAGCTGTCCAATCATCCTCAACATGACCCTCTCAGGATCAGGAGACCATCACCTGATATCCAAATCAAGAAAACTTCATTGCAATTGCAAATAAAACCTTCTATTTAATATTTCTGAGGCCTCCTTACCCACTTCTTTTTTGTTTTACCCAGCTACAATGTGACTTAGACTTCTGTGTAGCAGATGGTGGAGGTTATGAAGTTCCATTATGCCACAGAATTCTTTTGGGCATGGTTTGACTGGCATCACCCAGCTGAGGGATAGAGCTGTTTCAGCCAAAACCTTGAAAGTACTAAACTTTTAACTAGAAAATATTCTCGGATTTCACTGGATGAGCAGATGGATATGAATCAGGAGAAAATATAAATGTGTGGAAAGATTAAATAAACTTCCTTAAGGAATGTCAGGGCTTTGTTGACAAACTTTAGAATGCATTGGAAGGACCTGCCAAGCTAAATGAATTTGAGAGTTTTTTGAAAACAAAGGGTGAATATTTATGGGTGTGTGCACCTTCAGGAAAAAAGAAAACAAAGGGGGTGGATATATTAGGAACATGATACATTTCAACCACTGCAACTTTAATTTTCACTCCATGGTTTTATAAAGCTATTAGAAGCACTCTTCCTTGCTGGAGTTCAGCACAGTAACACCACAGCCGACTTAACATGGATGTGTGTGTCACATTCCCGCCAATTTCCAGCTGTGTTTCTGCTCATATGAAGTTTGCCCATGTCTACTATCAATTTTAATAGTTGATCTAATTCTTAGTTCTAGATTTAGGGTTTACCCTGGCATGCAGCAGTAACATGTCTAAGAAGTGAAAATTGAAATAAATTGTTCCATGCAATTAAATTGTATTAAAGAAGACAATGCTTAATCTGAAGAAGAAAGGAAATAACACATTGGAAAATTGCAATTTCCATGGACAGTTATAATTTTCTGAGTTTGAGTTTAATGAGATCAATAACATAACATAAAATACGTAATAACCTCTCAGTCTTGGAGGTGTTATTTTCTTGTGATTATTACCGAAGTAGGAATTAGATATTCCTTGGTTCTTGTCCTGGACTGTCGAGATGTGTGTCCATGGAAAAACTATCATGTGATGCAATTCAAAAAAGAGGTAAAATTAGGCTCAAGTACGATCCCTGATGCTGCAAAGTGTTTGGGAAGTCACCCCAACATGGAAATGGCCTTGAGAGGTAAAAAAAAATCTGTCTGTCTAATACCACTGTGACCACAGAGTTCAGGAACTGAGAGAGAGGATGGTCCTCACGTTTGCAAAGGATAATACCAACATGTGACATTTCTTCCTATTATTATGCCGACCTTGAGGAGTTTTCAACAAGCGGAGCATTTCCAGAAGGTCCATGAGCCAGGCATTTGTACTGGGTTGGTTCCAGGGGTGCCTTCTCATGTCAGCAGAGCCGGGATTTTGTGGAAATGTGTAAGATATACACATACTTAGATTTGAGCAGTGGCATTAACATAAGTTATTTTGCTCTTTTGCCTTTCCCTACTAATTTCTACCATTTTGTCTGACATCTCACTCTGTTGAGATAACTCTCGTGGGCTACCCATCCCAAGAGTGATTTCACACTCTAGAGTAATCGGTGTAGAGACAGTCACAGTTTTATCTTTGTTTTTCCATATTATCCTCTAAATATACCTATAATGAGTTTATAACGTACTATCCTTGAGAATCCTCAAGTGTGCTCTATTTTCAGAAGGGTTTCAGAAACATTATTTTTAAGAAGCATTAGTCATAAGATTGAGACTGTAACAATAAGACCTTTTTTCAGAAAAATGTATGAAAATTAAGGTCCTTATAACATCTGTCTGTTTGAATACACAGGAGCAGATACAGCTGCTCTTCTCCAAGCAACAAAAGTACTTGTAGTGCAAGCACTTCATGGAGGGAATGGAGAGGGAATAAGTGTGATTAATAATCAACCACTGTTAATTAGCAGCCTTTCTCCTACTCTGTGCCAGAGGGCCTTGCTGGATCCCTACAATGCCAGATAAACACAGGTTAATTTTCCTTAATTTCAATTTCTTTTTTCAATTTCCTTTTTGACAAGAAATGGATATATGAAGTCCAGGACTTTGCAGATTCATAGGTCTTTCCTTGCTTGATAGTGTGGGCCAGCACAAGAGTAGGATTCTTGATGATTTAGTAAGATTTATGATTCTTTTAATTATTTGATATTAATTTAACAACTCAATATTGACTTATTTAATAGGAGGATTTCTGATCAGTCCACCAGGACCCCTAGATCTTTTTTCACAGAGCTGCTCAGCAGCAAATCTCTTCTCCATTGGTTTTAAAGCAGATCACTGAGTGCTTGATCCATCGGCTTTGTGAGTTCATGTTGCTTGGATTTTTGGTTGGGTTTTTGGAGGGGAGGGGGTACAGGGCACGTGGAAATATGTCTGGATCTTTTGCAAATAGCACTCCAAAACTCACATCTGGATATTGTGTTCTAGCACTTTGCTATAAATATTTAGCAAGAACTCAACCAAATCTGCATCAGGTTATAATGCTGCAGTTTCCAGGTACTGATAGAATTTACCATTAGCTTTCAGTGTGCTGAAAACTGCTCTGATCCTTGGCTACAATGACAAGCTGCCAATGCATTTCATCACTTACAGGTCCCTGACTCCAGCCTGCATAATCTGATATTTACATTAAACTTTCTCTAGGATATACATAAAAGGCAAAAAAAATAATATACAATAGAATTATAGTGGTTTGGGTTTATTTTTCAAATATTATGTCACTTTTAGAGCACTATTTTTTATATATAGTCCCAAGTAATGGTGATATAATTTAGGCAATTTGGGCAAAGACAATATAAAATTTTTGGGAATAATTAAAGTGACCCTCTACAGAGGTGAAGATTTCTGAAGATTATTAAATTAATTGAAATGTATATTTTGCATGAACAAAGCTATCAATAAGCACAGATAAAATGGAGTAATGAATTTCATATGGGAAAAGAGGGAGTTTATGTGAAATGTTTCAGCTTTTCTAGATGAAACATCCCTTTTCATTTTAAAGTAGTGCTTTCATTTTTACTTGATTTTTTTTTTTTTAAGTTAATTAGGTCTAAAATGAAATAAAACATTTAATTACATGTCAAATTGAAAATATTTACTTGATGAAAAAATTTCTTTGTCTAGAACTCTTCCAAGGATTTAATTTCTGAAACTTTTCTCCTTGTCATCTAATGTTGATCTGAATGTTCTTGTTCTACTTTTGAAAAACCCTGTAACATTTTGGAAGATAAACATCCATAGTGAGGACCGCAAGGTCTGGATACACTTTTAAGATTTAAATCACACAGGTTTTAATTTACTTTCCTAGTGGAGGGCACAACAAAACATCAAAACATAATGTAACCATCTTAGGTGTAATCATTGTGTGGATATCTGGGGTGTTGTGGAGGCACAGGGCCCCATGGAGGCCATGGATGGGAATTGAGCATAGCTTGGACTCACTGATCCTGGAGGGCTTTTCCAACCTCAGTGATTGTGGGATTGTATGTAAAATGTGTGGTACATTATATATCCTCAGCTTATCTAGGGGCTGCATCAAGGATGAACCCCAAAACAGATAGCAAATCTTCATTTTAGGTCATTTGCCCTAAAAATTTATTGGAAATGAGCATGGAGCTTCATCACTTTATTTTATAAAATGGGTCTCCATAGTGAAATAGCAGGAGAAGAATCTTTGAAAAAAATCATTGCAACAAGACTTTAAAAAAATACTTAGTGAAATCAATTGGATCGTTAAGGTGCTGTTGCCAGCGTTTAATATTTGGGGTTTTATTTTCCTTCTATATTTCACAAGTTTTTCTGGGTAATAATCTCTAGCACTGCTGGACGCATTACTGCATCTAAAAGGCTCTAAGGAAAATACTGTTTAGGAAATATCTAGTTATTTAAATATGATTATTTGGCATGAAACAGATCAGCATTAGATCGGTGATGACACATTTTGCAGCTCTTTTTGAATACTTCTGGAAAAAATTCATCTTGCCATGGGCTCTGAGCAGTTAAAACTGTTTCTAAGTAGTGAATATATAAACATATGTCTATATGTATCTGTATTTATATCTTCACTTTTCAGGGTGCAGATAGGGCTGTTTGGATTTGCTGTTGGAAATTTTGGGACTATTAGGGATGCAAATGTCAGACTCCTTGAAGGCAGAAGCTGTTTGGTTCAAAGTTAAAGTTTATTTCCATATTTCCAAGTTGGGAGTATAAATGTTGCAGTTATTTTTTAGTCACCTTTATATGTTCATGATGCTAGATTTGGCATTTTTCCCTGGACTTTGCTGCATAATATCTCTTTCCAATCTAACATTTGTCAGGAAGAGAAAATACTTTCATGCTAAGTTTGGTAATGTGCAAATCTCAAAATGAAGCCTCTTCAAAAACTGAACCCTGCAGTCCATATGGACATGTAAACTGACAAATGTGCTTTATGCAGAATTATGGGATGAATGGGAAAAACATGTAGAAAAAGAATGGGATTAAGGCACAGAGTGACTGGAGATTAGCCACAGCAGACAGTAATCTTTGGATAGCTCCCACCAAGCCATAGTTTAAAGAAATATCATGGAAATAATCCATTTTAACAGACCTCTTAACATTATTTCAATCTAAAAAGTGAACACTATGAAGCAGAGTTCTCATGTTCTCAGTCAACACCTCTCTGCTCAATTCAGTGGCCTGGCATGCTTTTTTATTGCCCAACAATGTGGCTTTTTATTGTAGAGAACACAAATTAAACCTCATCAGCGCACACAATGTAAGTGCTGGTTACCTGGACAGAAAGGTCTAGAAATAATTGCAAATTATTTCTTATTAACCCCCTTATTAACTCCAGGATGGAGCTCTAGCTATAATGGTGCAGTAGCAAGGCAAAGCTGGCATTTTTTGCAATTGCAGATTGGGAGAGGTTTCCTCTGGGCTTTCTTCTTTCCAGGGTTTACTACAGAGCAAAATATTCATGAGTAGCAGGTGTAATGAATTAAATATGATGAGCCTGCAGTGCTCCTGTTGAAGGAATTGGAAGTTGTCAGCACAGAGATGTGCTTGTCTAAGGAGATCTGGATGCAAGGAGATGTGGATTGTAGGGACATCTGTTTGCAGAGAATTTCTAGTTAATGACATGGAATAACAGAATCTCCTGAGTCAGAAAAGACCTGCCAGATCATCCTGCCCAGACATCCCAACAATCCCACCCTGTGCATCCCTTAGAGCATTATCCAAACCTTCCTGGAGCTCTGGAAGCCTTGGGGCCGTGCCCATTCCCTGGGGTCAGTGCCTGATCACCTTCTGGGGGAAAAAACTTTTTGCAATATCCAGGAAAACCTCCCCAAACACATGAAAAACTGGTCCAAGTTTTAAATATTTATTGAAAGTTCACACTCTGTTCATCTCTGTATGTGATTCATCAGCAAACTCCCAACAGCACCAGCTGGCTGGACTAGTGGAGGAGGAAACCAGAACATGGAAATATTCAAATTTGGAGTGGAAGACTGGATGAAAAGGAGCCCAGTTTATAGATATTTAATGTTGGACAGGATCAAAGTCAACTCCAGAGCTGAGGAACCTGTGGGTGTGAGCAGGGATATTAAGGCAGTGAGGGAGCACCAGGAGCAAAGCATAGCCCTGTCAACCCCAGAAAGCTGTGCTTCTGTGTGTGATGGGAAGGGCAGCTGGAATTTCATGATCCTTGTGGGACCCTTCCAGCTCAGGATATTCTATTAAGAGAAGTTTCTTGCTTGTGGCATGGAAAATTATCCTTTGGGCGCAGCTCAGAGTGACACTCCCCACAACCAAGCACTGGTCATGGTGCTCAGAAACCCTGGAAGTGTTGTCAGTATATCTCTTTTTCCCGAGGGTTCCATTCCTTATAGTTTATGAGAAGTTTCATAAATGCAACCACAGAAAACAAGCTACTCAGTAACCAAATTTTGGCAGTGCAAGGCAATGGATGTTTTGCAGCTGACTCTAAGTGTTACATTTAATTTTTAAACTCTTTTTCCTTTAGCTGTTCCTCCCCTCAGCCTTCCAGACTCCTAATAATTGAAGCTTGGAGAAATCTGCAAAACAGCCCCAAGCTCCATTTAACACTTCTGTACATTTTTCCTTATATCACAATAACATAGGGTTCATTAAACACCCCATGAATGTCATTATTGAGTTGCATCAGACACCTTGCCCTTGCCAAGGGCTATTCTTTTTATTAATATGCCAGTCCTTTCAGTTTGGTTGTTTTTTCAAAATATGCTTTTATTTTTTATTAAGCTTGCTGATAATGCCATATGTCTCAAGAATGTATTTGGACTGCTTCAATATTTACCCCTATCAATTCCCGTTTGAGTACATAGACAGTTCCAGTTTTCTAAGACACTGGCAACACCAGCTGGGTGCTGTGGAGAACTTGCTGAGAAAAAATATTTTAAAAGATAGAAACAAGACAGAAAAAAGACACTTAGATCTGCAACTTCTCGCACCTGGTTCCACATTAGAACTTCATTAAGTTTGCATGGACCCACTTGCCATGATCCTGTCAGGGTCCCTCTGGGTGTTATCCCTTCCCTCTCCTGTATAAACTGCACCTTTCAGCTTGATATCCTCTGCATTTGTTCAGACTGTTAGGAATAACCACTGTTTTGTAGTATTCTGACAGTAAAGAAAACAAGAAAAAAATGTACCAATAATGGTTTTCTTCAGCCAAAGTTTATTACTTTATCTCAGGAAATAAGTGTTGACTATTTTTCATATAAATTCACACTAATGTGGACATCTGATAATTTTCTGCTTGCTTTAGTGCTAATGCAACCTGGATCATTTTCAGCCAATTCCAGGTGCTAGCTTGACCAATCCACTGCACAGAGACCTTCATACAGAGAATGAAAACAGTTGTTCAGGAGGTTTAATTCTTGGCATGTGTCAAAAAGGGCCTATTTCCACTACAATGCATTTGTTCTGGGCTTCCCAGTGCTCAGCTATTGGTCAGAGCTCCCAGCACTGACCACAATGTTCCCTATTTAAAATATCTGTATGCAGATTTAGGGCATTTCTGACGGATTTAGAAACACATCCTTGATGCTTTGAAATATCACAGAACCTCAGAATGGTTTGGGTTGGGAGGGACCTTAAAGTCCATCCAGTCCTACCCCTGTCATGTGCAGGGGCACCTTCCACCCTTCCAGGGTGCTCCAAGCCCCATCCAACCTGGCCTGGAACAATTCCAGGGAAACCCAAACCATCCTGTGATTCCCTGACCCTGTAATTTGGTACATCATCCCTTCCAGATAATACTGAAATTTATCAGTTTTTTCCACTTCTGCAAACCATAGAAGGCTTGAGAACAAACCAAAATGAATTAATTTAAAAATATACTCACAAAAAGCCTACTTATTACAGTTTTGAACTTTGCCACTGATTACAGAATCATTTTGTGGTTAATTAAGGATAAATTGTAAACATTCTGGCAGCAACAGAAAATTATACAAAGGAGATTCAGTCACCCTCTCCCAATTTAGAAGGAAGAATAAAAGAACAAGGAAGCCTCTGGCATCTTCAGTAGATAATGGCAGACTTGATTAGCTCCAATTTCTTATTGAAAAGAACCCAGCTGGTGCAATTAAGTACATTTCATATGTCTTAGGCAGATGTTTGTCAAAGTTCTTTAAAACAGACCCATAAGAGCACAAAAAATTATTCCAATCTGCAGAGTTCTTTTGTTTTTCTCCCGTCCCTGGTTTGTGCACGCCCTAAATCAGGTGCTCATATCTCAGCCTTGAGAGGAAAGTCAAGGAGATTGTACAACACATTTTCCTTCACCTGAGCCCTTATAGCTTATACTGGGCTACAGACATATAAAGCAATAATTGATAAAATTAAAAAAAAAATCAGAGTACCAATTGATGTAATTTAATTTTATTTTAATTTCAATTTTTAAATTGCATTTGTTTTCTTTTATTTATGCATGCAGTCCTATTAGGAAGAGCTTTGGGTTCCCTCAGTTTCTGTTCCATGCATGTGCCCCTGTGAGGTTGGGATTTTGTTCCAGCTTTCTGCTTTAGTGGGCCAGGCTGTCTGTGTCAAGCAGCACAGCTAAAAGCCTATTTCTGATGTCTCACTGGGGCTCTGGCATCTGTTAATGTTTAAAGGTTTCTGTAATCATGAAACACTGTAGAAAAAATTATGAATTAATTCTAAGCCTTGACTTAACATCATCTAAGAAAAGCTCAGTGTAAATGAGCTTCAGCACTCTCTTCACGAGCAATACTGTCCCATTCATTTGGGTTTTGTTTCCATTTATCCCTCTTTCCTAAACTTCACACAGAAATTAAGGGCAGTCTGGTGGACCGAGCTGTTGTAGCAGCATTAATAGTTTCTGTGGTAGATATTAACAATTTTCTGATTTTTGTAAAATGTGACCATTTTATTTGGTAGAATAATTTGAGGACATTCCTATATTTACCTTTGTTTTTTTCTTTATAACAAGACAATATTTATTAAGAATGAATTAAGCAAGACATATATATATATATATATATATATATATTTATTAAATCTATATATTTCTATAATTTATTACATTTATATACAAATTCATAGATGTAAAGTGTAAGTGTAAATTTTACAGGTGGTTCGCTACTCAGTGGTAAGCTACTAAAGGCTTGCTCATTCTGATTTGGGAGGGGAAATCCAACAACAACAGAGTAGATTCCATGCAAGTCAGGCAAAAGATGTGCAGAGAAAAATACGAGTTTTAAACATAAGATCACAAGCATGAGCGCCCCCCTCCTCAAAGCAATCTGTAATGGCTGAGCAGTCTCTCACAATGCAGGAATTTTAGTTATGGGAAATCTTTAATATTTTTTCATTTATTTGTAAATATAATACATAAATAAACGAGAAATGTCTATTTTCAGGAAATTCTGATTAAGCAAATTCAGAGCCAGGCAAACTCTGGGTGTGGGTGTATCTCCTTCATATTGAACACAGTCCAGCAAAGGAACAAGAACTTATTTATATTGTGCAGTAGCATTGTAACAGTGGAAGCCCAAACCTAAATAAAATCACTGCACAAAACTTCCCATTGTGGGTTTTTAGGAGCCTCCCTGGGTCACACAAGAGAACCTGGATGGCTGCTAGACAGAGCAAGTGGAATATGCTCACTGGATTTTGCTGTAAAAGCAGAGAAACAGTGCTTTTCTTCCTGACAGCCCCTGCTCCCTCTTCAGCCAAGGACTTTGATCAGCTCCATGAAAAAACAACACCACTGGGCACTTGGAGATTTCTTTATGAATTGACTTCTCTGATATTGACTCTGCTTTTTTATAAGTTTCAACATGACAGGACAGAGAATTAGTTGCTGCAGGGATCCTTCATTTTTTTTTTTTTTGTTTTTGTTCTGCCTGTGTGAACATGAAAGAGCTTTTTTTTGTGTGGACATTTGGAATTCCTATGAACTCCTTCATTCTTTCTTTTTAAACAACAAAATAAAATATCTGAGGAGCTCATGCCCTTCTTTCTTTTCAGTTGAGTAAGCAAAACTTCCAGTGCTCATCTCAAAGGCTTTTGAAAGAGGAAGGAGGGGTTAAAATGTACCGAGAAATTGTTGTTATTTTTAGTAAATAATCCTAGATCATAGTAAGGGTTGATCCACAGTTTTCTCTGTATATTAGGAAAATGCCAATTATTTAATTGGTTATAGCTCTCCAAGCATTTTCTCTTTGGCCTTCTACACACCCCTAGTAGCTGTATGAGTTTGCAGGTAAAGATTGCCCTGATAGGTTATGTGATACCAATTTAGACCATAGCCACTGAAACACATAATTAACCTCATTATCTTCGTTTAGTATCTGTGTTAGTACCTGTGCCATACACTTTATTGCCCAGTCTTGGGGGATGAAGACTCGGCTACACACTTCAATGATCTGGAGGAACCTGAGAGAGAATAAATCAAAATAACATCACCTCACAGAATACATTTTCCTATGAACATTTGTTTTGAAAAAAAATATTTGAATGCTGTATGCTTATTGATAGCCAAGCCCATACCACCATAAAGCATCTTTCTCTGCATTTATGTCAGTTTTAAATTCCATTTCATATTGTTACAGGTTAATGGTGGATTCTTGCAGTCATATAAATCCAAGTGCTTTGCTTTGTTTACTTTTGCAAGATGTGTTTTGTTGTAGGTTTAACTATACAACAAAAAATATTTTTAATAGGATTTTTACAAGAGCAATATCATTGTGTGTTGGGTCTGTATCATATTGCAATTGACTCATTTTTAACTTGAACCCTTTGAAATATAGAACAATGTATGCCAGAGAAAACTGAATTAAGAAGAGTGTTTGGGTAATCCACAGAATTAATTTTCCACATTTAGCAAAGGAGACCGAATTTACTCAGATTAAATATGCATTTCCTGAGACTATTCATAAGCCATTTTGTCCTTTTATTTTTCTTCTGTTTAAGCCCTCCAGTTATAGTTTTCAGGACTAGACAAGATATCTACAATGGGATTAGACCCCTATAGCCACAGCTGAACAAAGCTGGTCGTCTGTAGTACCTTGCCAATCACAAACATCATGACAGATACAGGTTTTGAAATCAAATCAAATGGAATAGAACAGGATTATTCTGAATGGAAGGGACCAGCAAAGATCATCTGTCCAACTGCCTGAGCTCCTCAGGTGGATCAAAAATATATTATTAAGGGCACTGTGTTAATGCCTCAATCACTACCAGGCTTGGGGCATCTCCTACCACCTGAGGAAATCTGTTCATTGCTTGATTACCCTCTTGGTACTTCCTAATAAGCAGTCTGAATCTCTGCTGGCACAGCTTTAAGCGTTGCCACGGCTCCTGGCACTGGATTCCCAGGAGAGCAGAGTGAGATGTCCCTCTCCATGGCCCCCAAGGAAGCTGCAGAGATCCATGAAGTGACCCCTCAGCCTTGGTTTCTCCAAAGCAGACAAAATGAGAGTCCTCAACCACTTCTCACAGCTTGTGCCTTCCATCCCTGCCTCCAGGGTTCCTCAGCCAGATGTGCCCCAAATCTCATCAATCCTTTGACATCTGTCCTTCACTCTGTGCATCATGAACCTGCTCATCCCACAGCTGGACAACTCGGCCAGAGGGATGCTGTGAGAGACAATATCAAAATCCTTACTAAGAACCAGGAAAACTAGATCCAGGGGGTTTTTCAGGCACAGAGCTGTGTCTTTATCACAGGAGGAGAGCAGATCAGTTAGGCAGGACCTGCTCTTTGGGAGCCCATGTTGATTGTGCAATGGCTTTTCAATAGCACCCAGTGTCATTCTCCATGGTTTTCCCAGGTGCTGAGTTTAAACTTCCAGGTCTGTAGCACCCTGGGGTCTTCCCGCATGTCCTTGTAAAGTGGAGAATTGAGCTTGTTCAGCTCAGCCTCCTGCAGAAGAGAAGCTTTGGGATAACCTCATTGTGGCCTTCCAGTGCCTAAGGGAGCCGACAAGAAAGAGGGACAATTTACAAGGGGTGGAGTGACAGGTCAAGGGGGAATAGATTCCCACTTCCGGAGAGCAGGGTTAGATGGGATATTGGGAAGGAATTGTTCCCTGTGAGGGTGGGGAGGCCCTGTCACAGGGTGCCCAGAGAAGCTGTGGCTGCCCCTGGATCCCTGGAAGTGTCCAAGGCCAGGTTGGACAGGGCTTGGAACCACCTGGGATGGTGGAAAATGTCCACTGCCACTCTTCCCTATCCCTGATATCCCTGTGTTCCTCCTGGCAAAAAACAGATTGTGGACCTACCTCAGTTATGCATGTCAGGACTTTTGAAGTTCTGTTTGCCAGCTCAGGTTACTCCTCTACAAAAATTTAAAAGCGCATTTCATAATCCCATGAAAAGTCTTCTTCCCAGTATTTTCAGAACATAGCACCTTCATCTATCCTTAGAAGCCGTCCCCTTATCTCAGTCAGAAAATTCAACCTCACCTTGTATCACTGGAATAATGCATTTTTCAAATTAAAAAAAAAAAAAAAGAAATCATCTGCTTCCTTGTGTTCAGCGAAAACAAAATAATAGCGTTTCTTGGACTCCCATCTGCACTGTTTGTTTCCCTCTTTTTCTTTTCTCTATTACATTTATATACCACAACCTTTATGTTCTTCTTTCACCATAATTACCTTTTTTTCAAGTATTATTTGTTCTTATATCTCCAGTCCATACCATGCACTTTTTTCTTAGCACAGGCCCCAGATTCTACTGGGATCCAGGAGAAGTCAGGTTTCCAGTTTGGCACTCCAGGGGACTTCTGAAAAGGACAAGCTTTTCTTTTAACATTTGTAATTTTTGCCACTCTAAATATAATATTGTCACTGTATTCCTGAACAGCTCATAGCTGTTAATGGCTGCTTGCTCTCTTATCTTCAATCTAAAAAACCTTTTCCTTTTATTGGTAGAAATATCCTCATTATGCCCAAATTAATGGTTTCAAAAAGCTCTGAATGATGCAATCCTGCCCATCCCTTTGATCTTTGCACTTTTCTATTTATTCTCAGATTTTCTCGGCTATTTCAACTGCTCCTTCTCTTTTTTCTTTATTCTCTGCATCGGTTTATATATTTTCGAATTCATACAATTCCACAAGAATTTATTGCATATTATGACTAGTGCTTAGGAGGATGGAAAGGCAAAACAAAGATCAAAATGCACAACAGTAATAGAGGATTAAAAAACATATAAAACAACAAAATATTAATGTGAAGTTTTTAAATAAAAAAACTCCAAAATACTATCTGAAGCCATAAGGCCTCTTGAAACAAATGAAGACAAATCTATCACACATTTACTGGCAACTCAGCTAAAACTCAATTTTCATTTATCTAGAGCTCTCTATGTAGTAGAGGGCACTGAGGCTTTATTTGCCAAGTCAGTTCAATGGGTGAAGCAAGAATATATGAGCAGCTTTGTTAAATGAGAACAAATATCTCTGTAATGCACTGCTGTGTTTTGGACAGAGGAAAAGAAAGTACCAGACTGCCCTTCAGGCTCTTCAGGTTGAGAGGCAGCAACTGACTGAACAGGAAGGGCACTCTTATCATCTCTGAGCTTTTCAAAACTCTCTAGAGCATTAGATTCCATGAGATCCTGCCACAGATATTTCTCCAGTTTCATTCTGCAGCCTGAGAAAAAAAAAAAAATATTTTCCCCTTACTATATTTAAATGTGCTGCAATGATATTGTTAAATTACTGCTCCCAATTTTTGTATTTTGATTCTTTTTCTCCTCCTACCACTGAACGTTTCACTCCCAGCACTTCTTTTCTAGATGAGGAGCCTTCCATTACTATGTTAAAGAATTAATTTGATCTCCATCACCCTCACAGCCCATTCCCATATCTTCTGCTTATTTTACTTCCTTTCAGAGGTTGTAAAACAAACCTACATGTAACAGAATTCCGAAACTTGTTTTTGATGCTACAAACTAAGTTACTCATTGAACTATATAAAGACAAAACCTTCTGGGAATGAAAATCTCTGTTGTTACCTTAAACCAAAGACAAGGTTCTGATTCATGGCAGCAGCCCCAGCTCTGGGCATCCTGCAGCAGAGATTTATTTACCAGTGCAGATGGAAAGATGTGTTTGTGCAGTTAAGTGCTCATCACATACCAAGCAGCTGCTCAGGAGTGCCTGGGGTGAAAATGCTGATTGGGGTGCTAATAAATTATTCCAACTGAACTCTGAGCAGAGAGGTCTTTTCACTGGTGCAGATGATATGGAGCATCTGTGAATTCTCCAGTAATTGTTCCTGGCCCCCACTGGCCTGTGGGCAATGTTACACAAGAAAAACCCTATGGGCAACATCCAGTTTTGCTCTCCTTGTTATTTTCAGTTTTAATTTTTCATTTTCTGTGGCTCCCAGCAATTCTGTTGTCTCTTGCAAGCAACATGCTCCTAGAGAGCAGAACAGGAAGGAGGAGCACACAGAGAAAGACAGGGATTTTCTCACTCCAATTCCACGTGCCATTTGCATGATTGTGCCTGGAAGGGATCAGATCACTTCTACATTGATAAAAAATCTGAAGTGCAGATCAGAACAGCTCCATCTGAGGGCAGGCTGGCATTAAATGCTGATGCTTGTCAACACCACACAGTGTTGTGTGCCTGTCACATATTCATTAATTCCTTTTACCTGCTGTATCTGTACCAAATGTCATGGGAAAGCTGCTGCTCCTCTTCAGTGATAAAACTCGGGAAAAACTGAGGACAAACTCTTTTGCACAAGAGATACTTAAATACTGTCTTTAAATTACAACTTGGGGTTTAATTTTTGTAGATCAGTGTCTTGGTTTGAAAGACAGGTGTCTTCCAAGGAAGGCAGGAACCTCTTTGGAATGGAAAAAGTATGATCCCCTTTCATCCAAACTATTATAACTTTGAAATTATGGTGTTTTAAGGCAAAGATATGGGAAAAGGAATAACAGTTCTTCACTAGAAGGACTTCCTGGTGTACCTTGCAGCTCACATCTTGCATCTCCCCTACAAGAAATGTGAAGGGGAATGTGATCCTGTCCTAATTTCTCTCAGACATATTGCTGACTTAGAATTTTTCTTCTATGACTCTTCAGGATCCAATAAAGCTTTGAATTTTGTCCTCTTAGTATTTCCCTTTTTTAAATCCTCTTTTCTCTCCTTTTATTTGTTTCTCCGTTTTTGCTTGTCTTCCCCAGCTAAGAAAACAAATTTTCCATAATCTTTCTCCTTTAAGAAATATTCACCAGATGCCTTTTCTCTGTAGTGAGACTGTATGGATGGAAGATGTATTTTTTAATTCACCAGCCAGGAGAAAAAAAAAAAAAAAAAAAAAAAAAAAAGAGACTAAAATGCATTTTTTCCTGATAAAATCCACCACCTGACCCTCAGATCCTGGAAATCTCAATCAGCAAGCTTTATCTTGACAGCATGAAGTCACTAAAAAGTGAGAGCAGTGTTGGTTTTTTTTTAGACATTGCCAACATGCATATTCACACTTCTCCTATTACTATTGGGTTCTTGCTTTCTGAAAGTAAAATAAAAAATCTAGCTTGAAAATCAATGTTTTCTGTTTGTGGACTCAATAGACAAGCTACAGAAGCAGATATTAAAAAAATCCTCTCCAAATCAAATGCAACCAAAACTATAAATAGAAGTAATTAATCACATATATGTTCAACCTGGAAGACACTTTGGACTCAAAATTGCTCTGATACCAATTTTTTTTAAGGCTCTGATTGTAGGATTTGCCTCTTCAGAAAGAAACCTGGAGCATTTGGAAGAAAGGTTAGCAATGATGCCGTTTTCAGTTAATAAGACATTCTCTCCCAATAATTGGAAGCTCTCAGATTCCTTCAGTCCTGCCACTCTCCACGACAGAGACATTTAATCAGCCACTCAGAAAAAACTCCTATTTTTTGTCCAATAAAACATAAAGAAACTCTTTCAGTTATTAAGTTAGGACTTCTGTGCTACATTTTCTATTTTTCACTCTATTTGTTCCACCTTGAACATGGAACTGGCTGAAGTGGCTGGCCTCACCTGCAGGGATAGAGTTGCAGTCTTAAACTGTACATAGTCATTGCTTTGGTTGGTTGGGTTGGGGTTTTTATGTGTGAAAGTAACTGCATGTTTTATTTATAATTTTATCACCTTTTCCTGTTTGAAATTGCCAGTATTATGCTGAGAGCACAGATAAACTGAGATGCCGAAATGCAGTTTTCTAAAAGCATCAACTAAAATGTTTCCACAGGGTCTTGCAACCCTTAACAGAAATTAGTTGTGTTTTTTACAGAGCTATCAGCTTTCATGATATTCACCAGAGGAGGTTTTGGTGGGACATCAAGGGGAATTTCTCCCTGGAAAGGGAAAAGGGCTGCCCAGGGAGGTGTTGGAGTCCCCATTCCTGGAGGTGTCCATGGAATGACTGGATGTGACACTCAGGGCTGGTGACATGGCAATTTTGGCACAGGTTGGGCTTGATGGCCTTGGAGGCTTTTTCCACTCTCAGTGACTCTGATTCTACTTGTCTGCTCACTTGATATTTTTGATAAAGCATAAAGATGAATGTTGGGGGTTGTTTGTTTTTTTTTCTTTCCTCTCTGTGGAATTTTTTCCCATTGACATGGCAGGGAGAAGGGGAGCCTCCCTGTTTCCTTTTTCTTAGTGCTAAGGAGAGATTATACACGAGACAGAAGCGTGTTTGCACCATAAAATTATTTAATACAGAAAGGAGCAGGTAATGAAGAAAAACTCATGGAAGCAAAGAGAAGAAAATGCAGTCACTAAATGTCTTTTCAGTTAAAGTCATATCTAATGTTTTCCTGCATCTCTGTGACTGTGAGACCTAGTGGCACTGGGGTAGAGCCTAGATGGGGCTGAGAGCTGCTCCAAGTCCTTGTGATTCACAGGGTTTAATCACACTGATATTTTGGTGAAAGAACAGAGTGTGCTGCTTTCAGTGACCCTTTCCTGCTGTGCTGGGAACAGGTCAAAGCCCTCCTTCTGAAGAGCACTCCAGGCTCTCTTTCTGTGTTGTTTGGGTCCCTTTCACTGGGTTGTGTATGGATATAATAACCCTGTGTCTTGCTTTTATAATCTGATCAAGACTAGCAAAACAGCTGTATCCAATGAAATGTTTCATGATCCCTCCAAAGCCCTTCCAAGCAGATATCCATATTTTATTGGGTTCTTCCATTAGCTACCACTAGTGTTTGCAACAGTAGTATTGAGATTAAGATCTCTGCTTGCTGGAGTACAGCTTGGAGGTAAGCTGTTTATGATCCAAGTCTGTCCTTGTTGGGACAAAAAGAGGAAAAACATCATTACCAAAGACTGAGGAACAGGTGGTTTGTGAGCTAGGCTGAAGTGCCCACCCAGGGCCACATGGATTTGCAGACCCTGCCAGGAGAGCACAAGGCATTTGCATTCTGTGGGAGCTGGAGCTCTCTCTGATTTCCATCTCCACTCTTGCTCACAGGCTGCAGGGATGCTGTGCCCCACGCAGAGCTTTGCTGCTGCCACTGCCTGTGCAGAAAATCTTGGGGAATGGCAATCTGTTATTGCCAGGATTTTTTAGAAATTGTGTTGTAAATAGCAGTGCATAGTTCTCGTCATAAAATTTTCAAAAATGAATTTAATTTCTGGTCATGCAATAAACACCAAGTGTGCTCTATACTGATTTCAAAGCTTCAAGATTATCTATCAATTTTTCAGCAGGCATGAAATGAGTTTCAAAGTTTATGGGCTTTCGCTCACTTTCCTTCAACTTTACCAGGGACAAATATGTGATTTGGAGTGAAAATTACAATGGGATGTTTTTTCATCATCTCAGACTTAAAATGAAAAGCAAATGTGGTTATTGCAGGTAATGTTACCAGCTCAGGGAATAGTCACTGTGGGAACTGAAGCCAAAATAGAGTCATAGCACCCCCCATAAACCTTGCTGGCTAATTTGCTCATTGCTCCAGTTGCAGCACAGCTGTGTGGGAATTCTTGGCACCAAGGAGCACTCCATTTTCATTCCACCTCAACATTCAAGAGCAGAAATCTCTTAAAGGCAGTCCTGCAGAGCTCATTCAGAGTTAATAACCAATCCTCCTGGGGCCTGGTGTTGTGGGGAGAGGGGGAATGCAGTGTTTTAGTGGTGCAGCTGTAGTGCTTTAGATAGCACATAAAAAGAATAAATCTATAACATCGCTCTTCCTTCTGCTGGAAATAAATAGCAAAACATGCTACTTCTTGGAGTTGAGTAGTGAACAGCATTAAAGAGTAGCACCGCATTATTTTGATATGAGAGGGTGATGAGTCTGAGAAGTCAGGATTCAGGAGAAGTGCTGAGTGTTGAAGGCAATAGGATAAATGGAAACCTTCACCCTCTTTTTTGTTTTTTGTAACTATTTCTAAAGCTTGACAGTCCTCCTCTTGAAGTACCTTGTGATTTCTTTAAGAAAAAAAAAAAAAATTATCTTTGTTAGACCCCTGCAAAAAAAGAGAGTCAGAATAAGAAACTTGTACCTCAGCTGAGAAAACTTGATTTTTGCTGTAAACTTTGAAGCTAACCACTTTAAATCATAAAATAATGTTTACATGTTTTAGTTATTGCTAATATTTTCGCCTTGTCAAAACGCACTATTTTTTTAGAGAATTATGCAAAATACGTTTTTTAGAACAAAGGGTGTAAAAAAATTCCTCCTGCATTTCCTTTCGTGTTAAAGGTTGTACAGAGAACTATACTGTATGTTTGCATATAGTGCAAGATGTATAAACTTGGGCCTGTTTGCAAACAGGTCTGGCTTCCAATGTGTGTATAGAACTTCAGTGCATCTCCTCGAGTTTATTCTTCTTTTTTGAAAGCCTAAAGGTCCCATTTCCTCAGTTTTGTTAGTTTTCTCTTATATTATGCTTTCTTTAGAAAGCAGAAAAAAGAACCACTCGGATTAGCAGCTATACTTTTTTTCATCAGTGCAAGAATAGCTTGGCAATATCTGTAATTTTCTAATAAGGAGAGCAAAGTGGTTACATAGCAACAAAATTTAAATCCTTATAATTTGACTTTGTTTTTTTGTTTGGTTTTTTTTTTTGCAAATCTCCCTTGACAGAACTGCATTGACAATGCTAATTTAGGGGGTTGATGTGTCTATGAGAACAGTTTCTAAGGTTTTCAAGACTCAAGGTTTTGGCTCTATATTGAGTAAAGTTTGACAAGTCCATTACAGCTCTGGACACAAAAGAATTCAAAATAAGACCAGATAAATGCTGTTCTCATGTGTTTTACAGAATCACAGAATGTCCTCAGTGGGAGGGGAGCCCCAAGGATCATCCAGTCCAACCCTGTCCCTGCACAGACACCCCAACAATCCCACCCTGAGCATCCCTGGGAGCATTGTCCAAACACTCCTGGAGCTCTGGCAGCCTGGGGGCTGTGCCCATTCCCTGGGGAGTCTGATCAGTGCCAAACACCCTCTGGGGAAGAACCTTTCCCTGATCTCCAGCCTGACCCTGCCCTGGCCCAGCCCCAGCCATTGCCTTTGACATGTTAGTTAAATCAAGATCCATTGCTGAATGAAGGATCCTTTGTAAGAGTCGTCATTATTTGTTAATTCATTTAATGTTCACTAACAGTCAAACTTTCCAAACTCAGAGAGCATTTAAGAATAGAATTCACATTAAGTGCTCTCCGAGTTTCCTTAAAATATAAGCCATTCTCAGGAGATTCAACCTCAGTATGTATTTTTTTAAATATATTTTTACTGAAGAACTTCAATCTCTTTTCCTTAACCTCTTTGTGATATGCAGTAACCCAATTAAAGTTGATTGCCGTGGTTTTAGAGATAATAGGTTTCACTTAAGAGAGATCATGCTCCCTGCCAAAGGGCTAAAAGGAGACAAGGGCTCTGAAGTACATAAGCATTTAAGTCTTAGATGGAAAAATTCTATATGCTATTCCCTAAACCAAATCTTTGTCTATGAATCTGGCAGATCTATTTTAAATATAAAAAATGATAGCGCTTTATGTTTATTAACATGAATTCTCAGGCCATTCATTTCAATCAAGCCTTGAGTGATGAGAACTAACAAACCACTAAACTTGAAAGAAATTCATTGAATTGATTTTACAGAGGTGTCAGAGAAAACAGAGATTTTGATGACTTCTGAAGTGTAAGAGGTTATCAACGATGTCCTCCAAGGAAGCACCCTGAAATATCTGCTGTTCAATCTTCATTCACTGGGAAGAAATCCTCTTCCCAGGTGGTGAGGCTCTGGCACAGGGTGCCCAGAGAATCTGTGGCTGCCCCTGAATCCCTGGAAGTGTCCAAGGCCAGGCTGGATGTGGCTTGGAGCAGCCTGGGACAGTGGTACCATTCCGTTTGTCTTTGTCCCAGTCCTTCTTTCACACGAGGATTAAGCCCCAGACACTCCATTCCACTCCTCAATTCAGTCCACTTCAGGAGTTTCCACCTCCATCTGGAATTTAGCATTGCTTGTCCAATCAGGAGTTTAATTTACCCTGCCTCACTTAGAAATGAGCTCAGGATAAAATATTGATCATTCTGTAAACTTGATCCCATCATCCTCCATTGGGTTTGGGAGTTTCCATAGAGATGACATTTTCTGTTGTGATTTGTACCATTTTCCAGCTCCAGCTGGGCTGCAGAGCAGCAAAAGCAGCATCAGAAAGGAAGCACCTTCTGCAAATTCCCAGGAAAAAAATTAGGTTTAATTTCTTTAATATTTTATTGGGTTACAAATCATTCCTTAATGCCTTCATGATCACAGAACTCCATCTGGATGCATCAGATAAATAAAATATGATAAAGGATCTGTTCCCACAGCTGCTGGGAAACAAAGAGCCTAAGTGTAAAGATCTTTTTCTGAGACAGAGAAGGCAGAGAGGATTCATTTACAGCTATACACACACACACACACCAGATAATTCCCCTAGAAAGTCAGGATAGAGGGCTCATTAAAAAATCAGCCTTAAAGTCCATCCAGTGCCACCCCTGCCATGGGCAGGGAGATTTCCACTATCCCATGCTGCTCCAAGCCCTGTCCAACCTTTTCTTGGATATTCCCAGGGATCCAGGGGCAGCCACAGCTTTTCTGGGCACCCCGTTGCAGGGCCTCACCACCCTCCCATGGAGGAATTTTTTCTGTATCTGTAGAATCATAGAATGGTTTGGATTGGAAAATTTGAAAGATCATCTTATTCCAATCCCTCTTTCCACATTATTCCAATATATTGATTGATATCCATAGAGAAGAATCAATACCTGCTTCTTTAGCTAGGAAACTGGTAAAAAAAGCTGGAATATAGAATAGTATAGGATAAAATTTAAAAGCCACACATAAATCACCCCAAACCAAACCAACAAAGAAGCAGATAAAAAAAAAAGAGAAAATTTATTTCTTTTGATACAGAAATGGAGAGCAGTAAGCAAATTATTAGGGAGCAGATGGAAAGAAGGCATAAAAAACTAACTTGTAATGAAAAAAAAATTGTTGGGGCTATTTTGGGTTTGAACTGCAGAGGCTGCCTGGGATCCAGCCCACAAGAAGGAGTGAACATCTGTGTTCTGTGGGAAGGCTGGAGTCCGTGGATTTTTACAGATCTCCTGCTGGAATACGAGAAGAAAGATACAGTCATGCTGGGTGGCATTTGAGATCCACTGGAAAAAGATAAGGATAAATTGGTACTTGTTGTGAGACCAAGCACATAAACTCCAAGTGCCACGTGTTGTATTTGACCTGAGAGCCTGAGGTGTTGACTCCCAGGACTCCATCAAGGGCTCCCTCCCATCCCAAAATCTGCAAGATGGTTAATATTTTTTTTAATATTTTTTTCCCCAGCAACAATAGACTGAAATGTTCTGCTTTAGTCTGAAAGGCTTTTCTGACTGGAGCTGGGACTGTAGAGGATTAGAGCTGTCTGCAGCTTCATTCATCATTGTTAATCCAATATAAATCCAAGCTTGACCAGTCTCTTTGTGGTTGTCTTTAATGAGACAGAAATGATGCCTTGGGTTTTAGCTTTTATATTTTTCAGATTCTCTGATGCTTGGTAACTCTGAAACTTCATGTTTAGGTGTTAGTAAGTTCTCTTCACAGGGGCGTTGGACAAGACAATTCCTTCCCAGCTTGAGAATCAAGGACAACCTGTACCTAAAAACCATAAACAATGGCTAAGGGAAGGGGGCAAGCCAGGGGGCTGAGACTTCATGGCCTGGGGCTGTGGTTGGATAATTGATCCCAATATATAAATAAACCAAAACTTATAAAAGTGTAAAAACTTGTGACCAGGATCCATCTTGGATGTGACTTAGGTGTAGCCCCAGCCAGGCTCTTGCACTGCCCAAGGTGAATCCTTCCAATAAATACCAATTTTATTTCTTTAGCTCTGCTCAGTCCCTGTTCCAGGTCAGCCTTTCCAGGCATCAGTTCTGGCAGCCCAGAGACTTGTCTGTGTTTGAAATTTCTTATTCTTCAGTACAACATTGTTGCTAAAGATAGCACCAAGAGAATATATCCAACCCTTTTTATTCAGCCTTTTGCTCAGGAATCTTACAAGGAAAAAAACATTCATCAGCAAGAAGGAACCCTGACGATAAAATACAGGAATTAGTCTGAGCATGCTGTAAGAGGTAGGTTATTTTATCAAGAGCAGGGAAAAAAAGGAAAAATGACAGATACTTCCGCTGTAATCAGTAAAACTGAGAATCATTCCTGATTTTCACTACTCTGCTCATGGGGCAAAAATATTGATGAAAAATTACAGTTATTGCTTCAACTTCCAGTATAAACTTGGATGAAATTCCTGAAGAAATTTAACCAGGACCCGCATTTACAGATGCAAAAATTATAGTAATGACAGCGTGGAAATTCTTTGGAAAAAGGGAATCTTTGTAGCTGCCAGGACATGTCTGCTCAAAAAATAAAGCCTCAGACTTGCTTACAGTTTTCTACTGTTGTCTTTGATAAAACTGATTTAAACATGAGATCTTAATATTCTCACTAGGAGAATAGTAGTACTAGGAATATTATAGGAAGCATTTCCCAGGTCCACTCTAGAGGGGAGAATTGCTGTGTCTTTAGCTGGCTTTGGGTCAAGGTTTTAGTCCCTGAGTTTGACTTTCACAAGTTCACATTAAGCCAACTTGAATAGGACCACTGGGTCATAAAATCCTTTTGGGTTTGTAGTCAGCTCCATAGAGGTGAATGATGGAATAACAAGGACTTTGACAAGGTCTTTGCATTTCCACAGAAGAACCATCCAGTATTATTTTATTCTTCTGGTAAGGTAAATAGAAATTTTCTGCATTATTTTTAATTGAATGGACTCATGCCAAAAACCTGGCTGTCAGAAATCCCCTTTTCTAATGAAAAGAAGTAAACCCCAAATGCTGCTGGCAGCACAAGCTAAAAAAAGAAAACCAATTAAGCTCAGAATAAAATAATTTTCCATTCCAGGAAAATCTGAGAATTCAAAGGTTTGTTTTTTGTTTGTTTTTTTTTTCCTCATAGAAAGACGCCATAATTTAAAAATATATAAGCAATTATCCAACAGTGGTGAAAAGGCAAGCTCTGATAAATCAAATGTTCCTCCAATAATTTTGAAAGATAAGGTATTTCTATAGATTTTAATGGATTGATTTTACTGCAGTAATATATCATTATTTGATTATGATATTCTAGTAATAACCAGGTCAATACTTTGAACATTTTAAAGGCCTTACTTCTTTTGCCATTTCAAGTCTGCACAATTTACAGTGTTGTATTTTTAACTGTTTTACTTGTTTTCCTTTGTTTACCTTAGAGAAGCATCAGTGTCCTTAAAGAGGATTTTTGAAATATTTTTAATGAGATGTAGGACTTACAGCCAAGTCTGTTTGTGTGAAGCCAAGGGAAAACCCTTGGCTGATATAAATCTTTCTGTTTTAGCTTCTTGTTTATCACCTAACTTCAGGATTTCTTTTTCACTACCAGTAACTTCAGGATTTTTTTATTTTTGTTTTTAATGCTAAGTATATAATTTCCTTTAATCCTGGTCATTAATAAACTGTAATTTTATTAATGGAATAAAACAGGCAGACGACTGAAACTTGGGAAAATTCAACCACATGACATGATTTTTTTTTTTTTTTTTTAATTTTTTTATTTTTTTTTATACCTATCCCAGGCTTGGTATAGAACTGTGTGGGTTTTGTATCTATGTCTGTATTGTATACATTATATAATGCTAGAAACTGCAAGGTCATAAAGACTCAGAAAATTTGGCTCAATTGATCAATTGAGTTTTGTTCAGAGCAGTTCAGGATCTGCAGTGGTGGAAAAACATTATTGGATTTTCCTTTATCTGAAGAGTTTAATTCCACATCTTTTGATTATTGATTGTGCTTTCCATTTGTATATTTCTAAGAGAATAAATGCAGCACAATGACTCAACCTTGACCTTCACTGGAATTAGGTGGTTGCATTAAAGAGGTGATAAAACAGTTTAATCACTAGTGGATGTGGGGTTTCCTACCTAAATTTTCCCATTCCTGTGCTAAATGTAAAGACTATGGATGTTTCTGATATATCTAACTTCAGTTAATTACCTTAGGTGTGTTCATCGACAACTGAGGCAAACAAAATGAAGCCTTCCAAAACTCCTGGGCTTATCAGAATGTTAAAATAGCTTTTAAATTAAGATAGCAGATGAGAATTTATCTTCTGATCTTTGAAACCACTCATCATTTAGGAGGAAAAGAAAGCTCTAAGTGAGGGAAAACAGTTTATTTCTTCATCAAGGAGTTTAGATCCTCCAAAGGGCACTGCTCACATCAAGTAGAGCTTTTTAATTAAGCTCACTAAACAAATGCTAAATCTTTCTGTGCAAGTATTTATATTCAGCGAGCAGCACTCCTGCCTTTGTTAAACATTGATTAATGTCACAGGCAGCTCACATGCAATATTTTAGGAAGATCATTAAGTCTGATTATTAAGTCTTGGAGCAGCACACAGAGCAGAAGGGTTTGCTGCTGAGTTTCCAGGGACTTTTCTCTCAGAAATGGTGATGGTGGGGGATGAACAAGATGAGCAGGGTCTTTGCAGAACCACAACAGGGACCTCTCTCTCCTTAACAGCCATTGCACCAGAATCTTGCTCTGGATATACAACTATATTATTGATCTTTAAAGTCCTGCCAGCACACTCCTGACAGCTGTTAAGGAAAATATGGCACACTTTTCCTGGGATTTTTTCTTCCCCCCACCCCAGATATAATACACTAAAAGCTTCACCAGTTTTTATCAGCTGTATTAGGATATTTCCTGTTAACATTAGCCCTCATTGCTAGATTTTTTAATTGCCTTTTCTTAATCACGTCTCTTTGGCTGAGATTACCATTTGGCAGCAACATGATTTGGCAATAATTCTTTAGGAATTGTTTGCCCACACTCCCATAACATTCAAAAAGATCTGTTTGTTCATGTTTGCCGAGTTCAGACAAGGGAATTCTCTTATGTGAAAAGTAGTGCAGACTAGAATATAATCTTTCATGGGTTGTGCTAAAAATAAAATAAAATAAAATAAAATAAAATAAAATAAAAATTTTCCCTGCTATTTTCTCTCTTCCCGGTGTTCTATTAATGCAATTTGTTCTTGCATGCTCTAGACATTTGAAATCTTTTGTGCATTCCAGATATGCCAAAATTAAATGCAATCAAAACCTGTCAGTCCTCATTGTTAACTACCTCCTATTCCTTTTCTTTCATAAATAATTTTTAGCTCATCAATATGCAGATGTGAATTTTAAAAGCAACAATCTCAAATTAGGAAAACCTAAACTGTTTGGGAGTATTGTTGGATTTTTTTAACATTTTAAGGTTTGTTAGATTAGAAATGTCAGGATATCTTTTCGTGAAAAAACCCAAACAAACACAAACTTTTAGGAAATATTACACAGTTGTCACAATATTCCCATTAGGAAAGAACCTGCTTATTCAACATAATCTGAATTTATTTCACTGAGGTTTTTTTACCCCTGGAGCTTTTTTCCACAGTTATTACCTCAAACCAATTCCCTGGTTTGTTGGAGCATATGCTTCATCTTTAATCTTGTTTTCCTCCAAGGTAAACAAATTCAAATGAAGTGTTGTGTACAGATTAACTTTTAGATCCTTGCTATCCAGGAGGGATCACAGGTCTTGAGTATTTTTCCCTTCGAATGAAAAGTGCCAATTGTATCTGATCAGTGGTGGCAGATGGTCAAGATAAAGTTTACCACAAACACAGCGACTGCGATTCTGCTTCCCAGCAGTGCCTCCATGAGCCTGCTAGAAGAGATTTACACTCTGTTCAGAACTTTTAGCTTCTCTACCCATCTATTCAGCCCTTTTTGCTTTCACATGTTTAATTTCCCTTCTCCTTCACTATCAGACTCACCACTGTTTGAACAAAAGCTTGTATTTTTGCCATGGTGCAAACAGTGGCAAGAAGAGCTCATTTGAAGTTGTTAAATGAGGCAGGAGGGGTTACTCCAGGGGCAGAACAATTTCCACTCAAGGGTTTCCTCACCAGTGCTCACACAGCTCATGCCCCAGCACAGTCTCTGCTCCTCCAGCCCATCAGGACCAGTGTCGTGGACCCAAGGCATTCACATCCAGCTGCTTTTTATTAAATGATAGGACAAGAAGAGGTGGCCTCAGTGTGCACCAGAGGAGGTTTATACTGGATAGCAGGAAAAATATCTGTATGGACAATGTTGTAAAGCACTGGATATGGCACTGGAAGACTTGGATTAGGTGTGAACATAGTGCTGGTTCTGGAGGATGGTTGGGCTTGTTGATCTCAGAGGTCTTTTCCACCCCTAGAATTCAGTTCTCCAACCTTGCTGGTGTCCTGGGCCCCCAATGTGATTAACCCAGTGTAGGCCCAGACACTGAAAACCATGTATGGACATTCCCCATGACAATGGGAATGGGAGCAGAGTGCTGTTTGCACCATTTCACCTGGATCACTATCACTGTCCAGTGCCCTTCCCAAAACGTGTTACAAGGCCTTAAAATTATTAACAGCTCTGTGTGTACCTGCTTCTCTCCAGCACATCCTTAAACCTTGAAAATATCACACCACACCCTGCCATGGGCAAGGACACCTTCCACTATTCCAAACTGCTCCAAAGCCCCATCCAGCCTGTCCATGAAAACTTCCCACAATTTCTCTGGACATCAGAGTCCAACACCTTCTGAAGGGTTCATTGAACATTTCCCATGTGGAGGTTTAGTGTTTCACACCAAATCTCCTTGTTTGGGAGCAACTTGGCACAAACTGCATTTGAAGAATTAGATAAAGAGGAGATCACCAATGGAATACCACAGGTTCTGCAGTCACAAACACAGCAGTTCTCTCTTTCTTAATGGGCTGGTAAAAATAACTAAATAGCCACAAAATGTAAGTGGCAGAAGACCTGACAAAGGAGAGAAAGCAACCCAAAGCACAGTAAGAAACACAGCTGTAATTTCAGTTCAGTTCAACTTGGAGACATCACTAAATGCACAGGTTCCTGATTGCCTGTGGAAAATGTAAGGTAGGAAATTTTAGAACTAAAAATCCCAGAAATTAGTTAGTGTTTTCTAGATGATATAAAATGTTAAGAGAAGCTTAAGGAGTTTCAAAAATGAAAACTTGTTAGTTATGAAGCATCTTCATAACTTGCCTCTGATAGCAGTTTAGTAATTATTGTTGGATATACTTGAGGTATGGGAAGAGTTTACAATGCATGGCCATTAAAATGGAATATTTTCCTATCTAACAGACTGAAGTGTGATAAAAAACCCCCAGCATTTTTTCCAAAATTTCTCACTAGTACAGCATAAACTCAAAATCAAATATGCAAACACTAATCTTGTTGTTGAACCTCAGGGTGATTAAAGAACCAGAGGAGGAGAGAGGGATAATTCCCTGCTTGGTGGAGATTAAAACAGGAAGAGGAGAGGGCTGCAGGTGAACAAGATTATTGAAATGAAAGCAGCAGTGGGGGAAGAAGCAACACTGTGGAAGAAATAACTCTGGTTTTCTGTGGGAAGGGGTGATGTGAATTCCTAGTCTGGGTAGAAAATCAATGGCGTTTGTCATTTTAAAGTCATGAAATTTGATATATATTGATGTAATCCTTCTCATTTTTCCTGCCTCTTCTCCATAAATGAGGCTTAAACATGCCCAGATTATTCAACCTTTTATTTAAATAATTTTTTTCTTCCAGTTCACTCTGGTTTCTGCGGATCTCATATACAGTTGGGGATATGTGTCCTAGATATCAGAGGTTCAGGTATTTATGCAAAACAGATCCCAATTTTGGTGTCCAATGGATTTCTGTCAGATTTAACGCCACAAAATCCTAATATAGAAGATCACAGTCAAAACACAAATAAAAGATGATTAATTGTGTTTAGGCAGTTTAAATATTAATGGGCCTATAATTAAGTTTTCAGCTCTGTGCATAAAAACTGCACCATTTGGCTCATACCAAAAATTTGAGTTGTAACAAGATTTTGGTTGCAATTACAGGCACACATATGGAAAACCCAGGGCATGTAAGAAGGAAATAAACCAATTTATTGCTCCAGTCAAGTGTCTTTTAAGGGATTCTTGAGGAGTTTGCAATGCCCAGTCATTCATAGCTTGATAGATAATAAATCCTATATCAGAAGTATTTCACCCATGAAACCATGTTTGGGTCCTTCTGGCTACCTGAACTTCTCTAGCCAAATATTTTCACTTTACAAGTTATGAGAAAAAAAATACCTTCTTTTTTTTCTCTCTTGGTTGTTTTAAACAAGGGCTCCACATGGTGAGGGATTTGCATTTTATCCTTAATCAAAGCTACAAGAAGCAGACAGGTTCACCTAATGATAGGGAGAGAATGGGGATTTGAACAAGATTTAAAGTAGTGAAAAGCATGAAGAGATTAATGATTAGAAAAAAACAAAGCAGGAACAATTCCTGGAAGAGGTGGGTTTAATGAATTATTGGAAAGAGGAGGGAGAGGGCATTTGGCAAAAAGACATGGAGTTGAAATGTTCATTGTGCATTAACATTAGCAGAATAATAGCACAGAAGGGCTTTAGAGATATAATGAAGAAATACATAATCCCAGAGAGGAGTTTAGACCTGAAATGTTCTCACCTGGAATGGATATGTGGGAAGTCTATCAAGTAATAAAGGTAGAAATGCAGTGGCTCCAAAGTCCTCCCACTTTCATTAGCTCAGGAGCACAAAGTGTATTCCCATTTTATGGAGCAGCAGTGACAGCAAGTGTATAAGGAATATTCCTCAGGTTCTTTTATGGGGATTAGACATTGTTTCTTCTTGAACATTTTTCTTACAAGGTGAGAATTTATTCCCACCAATTTAACTTAATTCTGTCTGCTCAGGGACAGGAAGAAAAGCACAGAACATTTAATGAAACTACAATCTAATGAAATGTTGAAATTCTTTAATTTGCAATATTTCCATTATTTTATAGATCATGTGAGTGAGAGGTGCCGGAAAAAGAAGATGCTGAAGTTTCACAAATGCCATATGTGATCTCCAAATGGCTGGGTTCATGCAGGTGGAAAAGCAATTTTTATTCCATTAGGCAGAAAATATGGGGGTTTGAGTGCTTTTCTTATTCTTCTCCCCCCAAAAATACCTTGTGCTTTTTTTTGTGTATGTAATCTCATGCATTCAGTAGCATTCAGGAAGGAGAGGAAGAACAGGGAGATGAGAACTATTTTGACTTTAGTAAATTTATTTTTCCTGTCAAAAACCTATTAGAAGTAGATGGCAAACCAATACATCTTATGTGTCTTTTATGATCTTTTGGGATTCCTTGTGTCCTTATTTTTCCATAAAACTTCATCCTATCCCAGTGTTTTCAATTTTATATTTATGCCCTTGACTGTACTTAACTAAATGTCATAAATTGTTGTGCAATAGTGAATTTATTGCAGCTAAACTAAATGCTACAGATTCACTAAATCAGGCTTTTATATGTAAATGTCTTGTAATTTTCCAATCATGTGTGTGTGTTTCTAAATTGCAGGTTCAGCATTATGCATTAGGTAATAGTTTTTATTTCATTCTCCTCTGCAAATGAATGTTGTCAGTCAACCCAGGTTTAGTTCCATGTCAGTTTTTCATTAATCAGCCACAAGGTTGTTAAATTGTGCCACAACAGAGTTAAATTACCTCAAACTAGCACTAACAAGGGCTTTCCATTAGCATCCCGTTTCCAGTTCCATTATTCCATTGATATTTAGATTTCTGTCCTAAAGTCATACAGAATATTTCACACTTCTTCTAAGGAGAAAAGAGTGTATTTTATTTCCTCTGCTGTCATGAAGAGTTTGGTAGTGTTACTAATAATTCATTGCAAAAGGAAAGTGGTTTGATAGCTGTAAACAGATGGTGACAGAGAACAATTAGATATTTTTCTGACACCTGATGTAGAAATATCTCCATGATCTCTATGCAGTCACATCCTGTGCAAACTCTGTAAAATCCCCACTAATCAAACACAGATGGGAAAACACCTTCTAAAATTAATTTCCTCAGGGATGCTCTCATTTATGTCATGAAGTCCTCTCATTGTAGAACAAAATCCATTCATGATGAAAATGTATTTTGAATTTAGAAGTGATGTTTTGGTTTTGGATTTTTTTTTTTTCCAAGTTCCCATATAATTTTCTCAGCGGTTACCAAAATGGGGGGTTAAACCAAATTAATTTCTTGCTGTGCCACCCGGTAGACCAATCCGTGCCAGGACAGAAGATACTGTGTTTTCAGCTGCCCAGTGTAAGAGATCCCAGCTCAGCATTTCTGCACTGGATCTTGCTGATCTAAAACTCTCAGAAGGACAGAGGCCTTTGCCACTTACAGCATGATAAGCTGTGACTGATATTCCTTCAGCTTAAGGTCAATGCCACAAGACATAAAGGTGTTAAAAACAGCATATCTGTTAAATCAATTTTGATCATGAGATCTTTTTCCTACCCCTCAGTCATGCAGAGCAAACCAAGGGGAGGCTGTCAATGTGGGATGTTCAGACTAAGCAATAAATATGGCTGGGGAGAAAATTATGAAGACATTTGTCTGAAATGGGAAATTGCTCATTTTTTAACAGAAATTATATTCTGTCCCATAATGAAGTGGGCCTTCAAAATTTAGGCATTCAAATTTCTAGGTCCAGTTTCAGAAAAGAGCCCAGTCAGTGGCAATGAAGAACATTGTTTTGGGACATCCAGTTTTGAACCCTGATTTTGCCCTAGTGCACGTTAGTGTTCTCAGCTCAGCTGCCTTCAGTCTTTGTTGCAAAATTTGTGAATAATTACTGGCAGAAGAAATAACATCTTAGTGTGAAGGTGGAAGTGTCAGGCTCCTGGAAATACAGAAAGTAGTTCTCATCTCTTTCGGCAAAGATTATTTTCTAATGGTTAAGAACTTTCTGACAACTTGTACCTTTTTAGGACAAAGAGGCATTTCCTGTGCATATTTATGGCCGAGTGATGTTTTTAATCTTGACAATAACAAGTAGATTTGCTTGAGGAAAATTTATTTTCTGACACTTTGACTTATAATTCTGTGTGTCATTAAATATGATTTTTAGAAGTTTTTAGCTCAAGGTATATGTTCAAATAATTCTGAAATCAGATATTTAATCAAAATTTGGAAAGGACAGTTGGTGGCTCTCATGAATTAATTATAAACATCAAGCTTGTGCCCTGAACCAATGTATCTCTACTCCTCTCTGCTGCTTCCCAAAGCTGGGCATAACTACAATGAACCTGATTTGAGAAAGGCAGTGGAACAGGAGCCTTAGCAACAAATTTATTTCTGGCATTAATTTGGTATTTATCACAATATCCACTGGAAGCTAATTTTATTTTGCTTTATAGCATTTTTTAATAGTTGTGAAGCGTTTTTCTTACTCAGAAAGACAGTGAGATTTTATTTCCTATTGTTAGAAAATACCACTTTCCTGCATCATTAAAGTATAATGGAAAAGTAATTTGCTTCCTCAGTAAGTAGAGCAGTGCATCATTGATGGGAAGAGAAAAAAAAAAAAAAAGTGAATTAAGGCTCAAAGGAAGTATCAATTCATTGCATGTTGCAAGGGGAAAATAATATTTGTTCCCTGACACTGTGCAGGGCATAGGGAAAGCTAATTGCAGTGTGATTTCTGTGGTAAGACAGAAAGCTCCTGTAAAGGGACACTGATTTGGGGGCATTAAAATTCTGATGTTACAACTGAAAATACCATTTTGAGGTTTAATGGCAACATTTTGGAATTTCCTCCTAGTACTGTGCTGTACTGCTGTTGGATCCTTTGCTACCAGTGATGGCATTACCAATGTGTAAATCACCACGTGACAGTGGCTGACAACACACGATAACCAACAATGATGAACTTTATGGATTATTTCTCCCTGTTTCACCTCAAATATTGCCAATTTTGACACCAGCTAAGGCAATGTCTGCCGAGATTTTCCTTTTCTGCTGTGTGAAGTTTTCAAGTAACATTAAAATATGTGTCAGAGTTTTTATTGAAGTTGAAAGATCTAGGGTAGAAACCCTTCTTAGTTTCTTTAAGATAAAATGACAGACTGGTTTGATCTGGGAGAGACCCCAAAGCCCAGCCAGTGCCACCCCTTGCCATAGACAGAGATATTTCTACTATTCCAGGTTGTTCCAAGCTATTGGTTTAGCATGAAATTATACAGAACAACATGGCAAATATATAACTAACATCCCATAATAGGCTATGCTACTGCAATATTCCTGTATATCTTGGTTTAAACCTTCTCTTAACAAATGTAATTTTACACATAAAACACCCATAGGTTACAGACGGGATATAAGCTTTCAATGGAATGTTCCTTAGATTCAAAATGCAGAAAAGCAAACCCAGTGAATTGTTTACAAACTCCAATTATTCAGCAGTGCTGTAATTAGTGTCGGAAATGAAGAGAATCACATCACCCTGGGGCTTATGATTTTAAGGAAGTGAAAAATTATCCTGAAAAGCATGGAAAACTTTGCATTTATGGTAGGAAAAAACAATGAGCTCTTTTAGTTTTCAGAGAGAGTAAGAAAGAAATAAATCATGGCGAGAAATTGGAAATCGCAAATTCTAAAGAAACTCCAATTTTTCGCTGTATCTTAAAATTTTTAAAATGGGATAACATTGGATGATGGTTGAAGGCAACAGCAAACAGAGAAGACTTTTAATACTGCTGTGAGTGAGGAAGTTTTCTCCAAAGCCAATAGAGTCAATATCATTACAGGGTGACTAAACCCTCATACACTGATACAGAAGTCAGGCTGCTGTAGAAATCAAATACAGTAATTTCACAATTATAAGCCGCACCTGATTATAAGCCATACCTCCCGGTAGCCGGCTAGACCACGGGATTTGTCCATATATAAGCCGCACCTGAATATAAGCCGCACTTTTTTTTAAAAAAAATCAAGGATCCATGTGTAACAAAGTAACAAATTAGTAACTGAATCGCTGCCAGCCGGGTTTGGTGTCAGGTGCTCAAGTTTTCATAGACCAGAGAAGCCTTTAAAGGCAGCCCCAGGCACCCTCCCCAGCCGGCTCTTACTTCCAGATTGGCATTTCACTGGGATTTGTTCATAGATAAGCCACACCTGAATATAAGCCGCACTACTGGGGTAGGCTGGATTCTTCAATGGAAAAGGTGCGGCTTATAATCGTGAAATTACTGTAACTATAAAACCAACTTCCATTCCTAATTTTCCATAATATTTTGTATTGAAAACTTGAAGATGTTCTTTATCAGAGATGCATGTTAAAACTGGTTATCAAACTGCTGCAATTTGTATTCATCAAACTCTTATTACTAAGAATCAAAATTCCTCCATCCTAGTCTGACTCATCTTCATTCTCTTGGTCACTCCTCTCTGCTTATGAATTGTGGTTATGACATTGAAAATGCCTCCAAAATTGGCACCATCACCCGGCCTTTGGAAATGCTGTTTTTACAACTGTGTAAACCTGAGTTGAGATCAAACATGACCAAGAGAGGTCTTGAATCCTTGCAAAATCAGTGCACGGCCTAATATAACAATGGCTATGCAGAATTTACTGAGCTACAGGGCTGGATACGATCAGGGTTTGACCTTCCCAATTTATCTGTTAGACAGGGGTCCGTCCAAGAAAACTTTAACGTTGAATATTTGCATGGCTCAAACCAGACAAATTGAACTCCTTCCTAAGTAGAAAATATTTTCTTAATAGGATTATTTAATGCATAATCTGGCCACTGTTGAGTTAAATCATGTATTTTATGCACACATGGTTGTGCTTTCATTTCCCTCTTTCTGGCAATGGAGCTGTGAGGGTGACAAGTGTGGTTCAGCATAATTTGAAATCAAGGATTTGGGTGTCAATTAACATTTATAAACTTAAGCTAATGCCAATCTGTGACTCCAGATATTTGCTATCTCACTTTTCCTGTTTGCTGGTTGTTAAGCATGTTGAGGTTTCTGCAGTTCCATGAGTCAGCATTAAATGCTGCCTTCTGGTCTCCTGTACCAGACACTGTCTTAGATATCTTCCTTTTTCTTTTTTTTTTCCTGTCACCTTTTCTTTCTTTCTCTTTAGGAATATCTCCTAATTTCCACATTCTCTCCAAGAAATCTGTATGTTTGTGGAAGATATAAGCACAAATAATACTTATAAAGATTGTTTGGAATAGGACAGATTTTCCACTGGGAACAAAATCTAATTTAAATACTAACTACATGCAGAAAGGACTCTATATCTGCTGTCATTACAGATTTCTTTTTAAACATCTAGACACACACACATTTCACTAGCTTTTGAAGTGTCTACACTGAAATGGGTTGCTCAGTTTTATAAATATTTAATTTGTAACTATATTTTGTTGGCTTTAACTACCACCTTTTATTTGTTTTCCACATGGAAATTTCTCAGTCTAGGTTTTCACAGTACAAATGGAGAGAGATCTTTAAAAATAGGTATATTTCCTACTTCCACAAAAAAAATCTGTCAGATTCAAATTTTTCCCATTCATTAAAAAATAACCCAGGGATTATATGATTTCTATTATAGGATTTGCTATGTTCTTGCTACAGTGTGCAAATCACTGGAAGGTTTCTATGAATGTTGTGGTTTTCCAAATCTATCCTGGTAGAAAGTGCCCGCTGGGACTGGAATATCTCTTTTTCTGGTTGGAACAGATCACACTCTGACCATGGGAAATGGTCTGTTCCCATTGTTCCCTACCCATGGCCATTCCCATGACTCAGTCCTTTACACTCCAACAAAATTTCTCTTACAGTCTCCCAAATCTTTGTGAATATAAGTCCCCAAAATGTGGATTTTCCTTAGTTTTTATTCTTAAAGTAATTTTAATATACGATATTGCATTGAATGAACAATATGTAAAGGGAGAAAAATTAGTCAAAAGTAATAAATTCTTCAAGGATTGGAGTGGGGAAATATTGAGGGTTTTTTTTTTTAATGATTCAGAGAGAGAGACTGATAGGGCTTGCACTTACAGGTCATCTTTAAATATCTATGAGGAAAGGCCATAATTAATTATAAATTCATTAATTTCAGCCTAGGTCATTCGAGTGCCTGCTTTCCATGAAGCATAATTTGTGACACTGGACAGCTCTTTTAAACCTCAGTTTGCTATCTTCTTACTTTATCTTCCTCATGTTGTTGAGGAAGACAAGAATATCCTTTGTAGGAGCAAATACTGAGACATGTGAGCCTACTTCCTACCAATCTGAGTGGGGAAAAAAGATGTTTTTAAGGATCTGAAAAAATCTGTTGCATTTAGCTGGAAAGAAAAGAATCAAAGACCAACATTATTGCTTTGGAGATATATATTTAATACTTTAACAGATGTCATCAATCTGTTGCCTTTTAATGAGTTTCTCTCTGTGCTCCCCTGAATTAATTATCTCTTGTCATCAAGTTTTATTCTTCTGGGTTGTATTTTCAAATAGAAAAAATATTTCTGTTTCAATGCATAATCAGAACATTGAGAGAGAACAATAACCCCAGGTTTTGAATTGGTGATAAACAGCCTGGAACTTAAAGCCTTTTTTTTTTTTTTTCATTTTTTTTTTTTTTCATTTCATTTTGAAGGACTCAGGTTCTCAGATTCTCAGAAATCCAGGGCAAAGCATTCACCCAGCAGAACAAGCACTGATGGCATTTTGCGTGCATAATACCACACCTGTATCCCTCTCTCAACTCCTCAATCGTGATTATTATCTAAAAGATCTTTTGTGTTAAATGTTTCACCCTTCTTTAGGGAAAAAAAAAGAGCAAAAAGAGGTTTCACACCAAAGGTTCACTGGAAATAATCTGCTTTATGTTATTTGGCATTGTGTTCTTTTAGCTGCAAGCTGGATACCAAGAAATGCGTCCCAAAGGCTGGTGATGCCTTCAGACAGGATTCTTCAGGTAGCTCCTCATGTTTATTATGGTTTGAAACAAAGAAAAATATCTGTATAAATGAGGAGAGAGTAGTATTTAGTAGAATATAACCCTTTTAATATATTGCAAAATTCTGCTGCTCTTTCTGAAAGGTTCACAGAATTTTTTATGTTGGAAAAGACCTTTAAGATCATCAGCTCTAACCATTAACCCTTTGTTTGTGAATAGAAATCTGGAAAAGAAAGAAAAATTGGTTTTCCTTCTGAGAAAATGATCAGAATGCAAAAGATGAAAGGTTACAAGCAAAGATAATCTGCAAATCCTGCTGAACAATTTACATTCAGCTTCATACATGTTCCATTGCAGAAATCATGGGTTGCTGCTGGGGAGCAAACTCAACATTTTATAGAATATCTGTAGACATCCCAGTGGTGTTAAAATAGATGAAACACTGTATTTAACCATTAGCTGCTCTTCCCTTAGCAAAATATGTACTCAGAAACTCACTTCAGTCAAACCCCAGACTTTCCTGCTATTATCTGTCAATATTTTGTACTTTTGTGTCAGCCTGTAGAAAGGCAAATATCAAACAATCCTCCCAATGTTCTACTTCAACTTTCACTGGCATTAAAACAGGAAAAAAATATAATAGAGATGTGCACTTAAATGAGGAGTCTTAAAATACCTCACAAAACTGCTCAGTAATTGTAGTACCAAGTTAATACCTTTTTAAAGGTTTTCTGCTGTTACTTGTGCAAATTTATCTGAGAATTACATTTATATCTGAGAATTACGTTTAGCTGTGTGCACAGGAGATTCCATACACATGGAGGAAATTGTTTGTGTAGACAGAAGCTGGAACAGATTTAGAAAAAATATCTTGCTAATAAATAAATAAATAAAGAAATAAATAGAAATAGAAATAGCAGGATCTTCAGGAGTGGAAAATGGGGAAAAGACAGCCCAGGTGCCAAGTACCAAATGAATATTCAGAAGAATATGAGTAATAATTCTTTTACCTCCGACCTTAATCTCTACTCAGCAGCCTTGGTGCTGCCATGTAACTTTGTTATTAACTTCTTTTCTGGGTTGGCTTGGTGACTTGGTGGCCTTACAAACACATGCTAAGAACTGTTTAACTCATCCTTAAAATGGGAACCTCACTGCATTTTTTCACTGCTGCTGCACTTTGAAAGTAGCTGTCCACCATGCAACACTTTTAACCTCTTTTTGTCCACTTTATTTTTTTTTATTATTTTTTTTCCTCCACTGATTCACCAGGAGGGCTGGTCACTTCCATAATCAACCATCTCCAGAAGAAAGATTCTCTTCTGCTGCTCCTACAGATTCACTGGATGGAACCAAAGGCTGCTTCTGACTTGTGGACACGCCAGCTGTAGAAGTGATTATTCTCTTGAGCAAATGATGGTTCTTGTGGAGAATGGGCTGGATTAGCCAATTGTACAACAACTCGCACACCATGTCCCCTCTGCTGCCTAGAAATGTAATGATATGCAGCAGCATAATGAGCTTACACTGAATTTTCAAACAGAATCCCTAATCATGAAAGCTCTTAAGTGCTCCTAATTGCAACTCTTCTTAAATGAGTGGTTTGTTGGCAATAAGAGATTTGTGGAATTGGGCCAGGCTAATTCCGGATTCATTTCCTGTCTCACAGAAGTGACACTTCAGGAAAACAAGTGCATCCTAAAAGCATCACTGGGCAGCCTCGTGGCAAAAGATGATGGAGAGTTTGTGGGTGAAAAAGTGCAGAATTCCTCAGGAGGTCAGATTTAGAGGCCTTAGCTGAAAAACTTGTATTCTGTAAAAGTATCCAGGGCTTAGCTTTCATGGAGTCACATGATCCCAGAATGGTTTGGGTTGGAAGTGACATTAAAGCCCATCCAGTGCCACCCCTGCCATGGGCAGGGACACCTGCCACTGCCCCAGGCTGCTCCACACCCTGCCCTGGAGGGAGTCAGAGAGACCTCTGTGGCTGGTAACAACAGAAGAACCAAAAGCATCATGGAAAAGAGTGACCTTGCTATGAAGTGTTGGATGGGATTGGGTAAAAATTTCTATGCAATGCATTAAGGGATGGTGGGAATGCAGAAAATTTGCTATGAGATATTTAGTAGAATGGCAAAAGGCAGAGAAAGAAGGGACCAAATGTGGTGCAGAAGAAAGGAATGTGAGAAACTAGAAAGGAGGGAGGACAAAAAGGATCCATAAAATGAGAAAAGGCTGGTCAGGAAACAGTTACAATTATTTTGCACTTCTAGAGAAATGTAATTATAGAGGAGTGTGGCCATTCATTTTTCTCTGTATTTTTAATGAACTCACAAAACATATGCAAGCAAAAAGTGCCTGTAATGAATGACTAATATAGGAATGCATAGGGAAGTGAGAAAAAATAGCTTATGGAAATTAAATTTTAATAATGGAATTTTTTTACAACTTTTTTTTTCTGTATAGTGATATTAAAAAAAAAATAAATTCAAAAACAGTCACTTAGAAATAATGCAAAGGACCACGGAGTTGCTTAAACAGTTTTTAATACCACCAGTGGTAATCCTGCTCATACATTTACAAAATATCATTGCTTATGATGAAAATCATCCCTGGAGTTACATGGTCTTGTCAGTATGACTTATCACAAGATTCTGTGAAAGCCTCTTTTTGTTCTTCATGTAAGTAACGCTCACCACAGGATTTTCAGTCCTCTGAGATGTGAGAAAAATCAATGAACAAGAAGTCTTGAAGGCATGGCCTAAGTATAACTAAAGATTAGAAAAGCAGTCAGAAATAATTCAACATATACTGTATAGAACTGGAAAAAATGGCATTGAAAAAATAATGTTAGGACTTGCTGCATGTAGTTAATGCCTTTTACACAAAGAAAGCTGCTAAAGCCAAATATAACATTGAACACAATCGAGTTTTTCTCTAATTTTTTAAAAGAATAGAGAAGAAACCTTCTCAGTAACTGACTTGGTTACCAATCATATCCTACAGATCTCCCCCAAACTAACAGAACACTGTATGTATTTCCAAAATATATTATATGCTGAAAAGTTCTTTAAAAGCCTTCTCAAGGTGGTAAAAATCCTTTATTAAGCTGCAGTCTAAATATAATTAAAACTTATTAATGCACCTGTTTAATTGTGGCAGCTTTTATCTTATACGTGTTCTCCATCTATGATATTTCTCCTTTGAGGGGTTTATAGGGCAATCTTTGCTCCCACTCCCACATTTCTGCTAGAAAAAACATACAAATTAAGCTATCTGCATCGGTAATTTCTGTTCATGTCCAGCAGATCCCTGAAAATTAGTAACCAGATTAGAATACTGAAGATTATAATGATGAAGATTTTTTGTACAGAAAATAATTGTTTCTGTTTCTGTCAGAAGGAATTGCAACAAGCTCCATCCTTGCCTGCCTTTTGTCAGCTCTGCACAGACTTATCTCTGGTTTTGCCAGCATTGCATTTGAGCTTATGTATTTCCTTTGTCTGGAAATCCCGACTTTCTGGTGGATTTATAATTATAGTTTTATGTAAAATAACCTCAAATCCTTAAATCCTCGCTGAAATGCTGGTCAGCCTGTATGAAAAAACAGGGAGGTGAATGAGCATGAGGACATATTATAAGTCGACATTTTGCAGGATTTTTTTTTTTTTTGGTGACAGTTTGCAGCACTGGATACAAATATAAGCCACACTTGCAAGATGAACACATCTCAGAGCACAGAGAATTTCTAGCCATGTTACACACCTGGTTTCTTTTGTAGTTTAAAATCACCTATGTAGTTTAAAACACAGAAAATAAGAGAGGAAATTAAGGGGATGCCACCTGCTAAAGGAAACCAATGATGCCATTGTATCCTTTCCCATTTGTTCCCCTCCAGAATGTCTGGAAGGTGAGTGAGGAAATGATGGAGCTGCCAAACCTGGCAGCCTGACAAAGGTGCTGCCTGTCCGTGCCCCCAGCGTGTATGTGGAATTACAGATGTTGTCCTTACACCCTGAACACAGACAGGGACAAGGGACCGACAAAGGGACAACACAGCCAGACACACAACTTTTGTTGTCCCTTCTCAGGAGAGGTGGATGAGAATTAATGAGTAAAACAAGGAAAATAAAAGTTGTTATACATGAAACCACAAAGTGAAGCTGTCAGAGAAGAACTATGCCTGCCTGCATTTAGGATGAGATCTTAATTAATAACGAAATTCATTAAAATTTGGGTTATAATTCAGAGTTCTTCATCTGAAGGAGTGTTCTGGAGGCAGCTTCAGTGTTCTTTGGCCATAGCACAAGAAGGAGGAGAGATCCTGGCCTGAATTCACTGGTAATGTACCTCCCGTGGGAATATTCCTTCCATGGACATAACTGGTGACTACATAATAATATATTTCAGAAAGTGTACTAAATATCTGCTGTGCTTAGTCTAATAAAATAATCCATTAATGTCCAGCTATACAAATTTAATTTACTGTAATAGGGGGTTTTGCTACTTGAAATCTCCTGGCCATTATCTTTACCTGAGAGAGATCAATCTCAGTTAAGCAGTTAGCACTTAAGATAAAATGAGAATGGGATTAATGGGTTTATACTGTGTTATTTAAGAGCCATTGGCAAAAAAATTACCCTCAGTGTATGTGTATAATATGACATTTCTCCTTTGCTCCTGTACTGCCTCAATACCTTTAAAATAATAGCAATAAACATAAACCTGGCAATACTTTGAGCTGCTGAGGCCTTGCAGAGATGAGCTGTGGGTTTATCTGTTCCCTTGCCTATTTTGCTCTGCGTGTTTCAGAGTTCCCCTTTGGAAACACTTTGTGCCTACATCCTTTCCTTTTTTTTAGGGTACAATCTGGCAAAATGACATCAGTTAAGAAACTGGTTAGAACTGGAGTGAGAGCTAGAATCTAGATAAGCAGCTCAGGGCAGATTTGCCACCCTGGCTGTGCTAATAGGATGCTGTTAATGCTCTTGCAGCACTTGGAAAATGCAAAGCTGTAGCTGAAAGTGTCCAGGTATCACTGAGCTGAGGTCATATGTTAGATTTGGAAAAATGTTTAATTCATAGAATGTAATTTATTAATTCATTTCCCTGCCCATGGGAAATAGATATCTTTAGGGTCCCTTCCTATCCAAACCAGTCTGTGATTCCATGAAATTCACTGTTTCTTACAATGAACAAACAATGAAATGTTAGGTGCCTCTGTACTAGTATAAATCTAATATCTTGATTGAGTTAATCCCATTATTCCTTTTTCTCCTGCACATAACTAGCTCTTGATATTATGATTTTTTTCATTTTGACTTTGAAAAAGAAAACCAATGAGGTGCATAAAGCAAAACTTGACAGAACTATGAGCAGATATTCATTCCTACATCTCAGCTGCAAAAATTCCAACTGAGTTTGATCTTGAAGTCAAACACAGGAATTCCCAGCTTACTATCAACGAAGGGAATGGAAGCAAATCAATGACCTGTCATTTCCTGCCTTTCACACTGCAGTTGAAGGAGCTATTCTGGCAGTTTAGCCCTTGTTTTGGAGTTGGTGTGTCCAGCTGGGAGCTGAGGCAAGCAGAGGCACATCCTCCCAGAGGGGCACAGAGTCCCATGGCACACAGGGAAGA
Source organism: Sialia sialis (assembly GCA_009812075.1). Taxonomy (NCBI): domain Eukaryota; kingdom Metazoa; phylum Chordata; class Aves; order Passeriformes; family Turdidae; genus Sialia; species Sialia sialis. Next base: position 5,088,612 of record VRYO01001717.1, on the reverse strand, counting down.
GGAGCAGAGCACAGATGATGTCCAGGGTCAGGTACGACAGGGCTTGGAGCAGCCTGGGCTAGTGGAAAATGTCCCTGCCCATGGCAGGGGGTGACACTGTGGGTTTTACCATCCCTCCCATCCCAAGCCATGTGGGATTCTGTGCTGCATTTTCTCAGCCTGATATTACCCTGATGTACCAAAATATAATGAGATTGGAAATATTAGATATTTTGCTATAAATTCAGCTTCTAAGTTGGCATTGGAAAGGAACTTCTTGTGTCTATTTACCAGGCTCTGTGCAGATATTTTCTGGTATTACATTAATGCCTGCAAAGCCTTCACTAATATTTCTTCCAGAATGTTGACAGTCAAATGTGATACATGACCTGCTAATGGCTATCAGGATATGCCTGAGGGGAGTAATCTATTGCTTTATCAAAGACAGATTAAAAAGCAGGACAGAATACAATTTCTCGTAGCCTTAAGTACCCTTAAACTACTCAGAAACTTTAAGCTTCCTGCTTTTTCCATTAGAAGGTTTTTTTTCTACACTGCTTTTATTCACTGCTCCTTTATCCTCTGTGTGAGATCCTCCCCCCTCAGTTTTCCCCTCCCTCAGCTTTACCTTCAGAGTCCTTGAAAAGGCAGGAGCATTCTCCACACAGAGATCTGCATGCACATGTTCTTGTCTCCATCCAACAACGTGAGCTGGTGCTGTCTCCTTTTAGCTTTTTTTCTCTTTTTCTGCATGGATTCATAATCCACCATCCCAGGTTGCTCCAAGTCCATCCAACCTGGCCTTGGACACTTCCAGGGATCCAGGGGCAGCCACAGCTTCTCTGGGCACAGATACTTAAAGGTCTGTTAGTAGAGCTCTTAACTTTTTCAGTTCCATGAATAATTTGGTTGTTGGATGAATTTACCCCTAAAAAGGGCAACATTTAGAGCTGTGCCTCCTCTTCAGTAACCCTCAGGGATTGTTGGTGGTTAACAAGATGGATGCATCCCTGAATCATGCACAGAATCTTGGAATCACTGAGGTTGGAAAAGACCTCCAAGCCCATCAAGCCAAATTTTCAGTGCTGCTCTGGTGAAGTGTGTGGCTGTACACAAAGTTCTTATGAAGTTGGTCAGCATTTGCTGTACTGGAAAGAGCCTGTGCTGCATCCACAGACAGAAGCTTAAGCTCAAACAGGACATTGCAGTGCACACACACACACAACCAAGCAATTTCATCACATCAGGGAAAACAGCAGAAAGTTTCAGAACGGTCCTTCAGCCTCTCCTTCCTTTCTTGTTTCACAAGCTGCAAGTGGCTTCAGATTTTGTCTGTGCAGTAAAGCTGTGATGCTGCACCACGAATGGCTCCTCATCTGACATCAACATCCATGGCAGTTTTTTCCTCTCTCATTTTCTTTCCATCTCTTGCTTTATCCCTCTCTCTGTGCCCCTCAGTCTCTGTAATTAACAGATATGACATTAAACCTTTGATGCAAAGTTGATGTTAACTCCAGCATGGCCAGGGTGATGTGCTAATGATGACTGATTTCTGTCTCACTAAGACACAGGGCATGGGATTGACTTAAGAATAATTTTTTGATTGCCAGAAAGCTTTGTGACAATATGAAATATCACAACACAAACCAGGAGGAAAGTTGGGTTATGATGCAGATGTCTGAAACATCATAGCTTAGAGTTAAAATTTTTTAGGAACTCTGTTATTACAGACTCATCTTGGATGCAGGAGTCCCTCAAGTCCCCTTTGCCATCTGAATGAGACCATTTTCCTGAACTGATGGCTTTGTTGGTCACAGCCAGGATGTAAAGTAGAGCTGTGCCTTTGAGAAAAAGACATTCTTTATGTCTGCTTGCAGTTGTTAGTTTTTGGAGTGGGTATTTTTTTGTTTGTTTGCTTGCTTGAGGGTTTTTTTTCCTATTTTACTTTAAGAAAATGAAGTAAGCAAAAGTACCTAAAAAAAAAAAAAAGTTAAAGCAGATACCACTGTTTTGGTTCTTGGTAAATGAATTGACTCTGTTAGATCTCATTATGGGGGAGACTTTGGTGAGAAGAAAATGAGGACATTAAAGGAGCTGATTCTGATAATGTGTTGCTTTATGGGTGGCTGTATTTCCCTTGTATTGCTTGGAGGTGTTTTTGAGGCAACGCTCCATTTCACAGTCTATTTTTAATGTAAAGAAAGGGAAGGACTCAGCTTCCAACAATCATTACTTCCGTTATATAAGCTCACATTTCTGTTTGCAAAATATGCTGAATCCAAAGAAATAAAAAAGATAATACTTAAGTAAGGCTTTGCCTATTTAAGCCAAGCTTATATGCTCTAACAGAGTTTGAATTTTTATGCTGCAGTTTATTGCAGTGGTGCCATTTGGGCTGTTAAAGTTATTTCAACATTTTCATTACCAAGACTGTTATCTGAAATTGTCAACTCAATCAAAAAAACCTTCACAGAAATATCCACTGTTTTGAGAGGCAACAGTTTCTATAATTTCACCCAGCTCAAAACTGCTTTTTGCTAAAATGGAATCACAATCTAAGTATTCAGAAGATATTAAAAAATGGAATTTAGTAATTTCTGAATTTTATGCCTCTGTTATTGAGCTTATATGATGCTTTTTCTTTCTGTAGTGCAAATATCCGTGAAATGGATGAAGGCCATTCAGGAATGCATACAAACCATGAGGGTTTTATTTATTTATCTAGGTTCTATTTGTTTAGGAAGTAATAGCGCCACTTCCAGAGAAGTTTTTTGGTAGATCACAACCATGTGTGTGCGATAAAACTACAGCAAGGTTTGAGGCTCAGGTATGCATATTTTGGGGGGTCTATATTCTGTTTGAGATTTCATATTGACTTTGGGTCACGTTGCCTTTTCATCTTTCAATAGGGTATGGAAAATACAGAATCTTCCTTTTCATATCACATTTCATTTGGATGGCAGGAGGCACTGTCCCTACACTCACCATCACCTTCAGAGAAGGAGATGTGGCATAAGACCCAGAAACCTGCTGCAAAGCACACCCCCCCAAAAAAAAAAAAAACCAAAAAAAAAACAGGCAACCAGAACAATCAGGAAACCAATCAGATGAGCTGTTATATGACAGCAGAGCAATTATTAAGCTTAAAAAGTTGAAGTCAAAGGCCTTGTACCTTGAAGATGAAAGGACACGAGTAAAACTCCCAGCTGAGGCAAAATCATGGATGGGGAGTTAAAGGACTCCCTGGGGGACTCATATCCTATAATATATCAAATTATTGTTGATTCAAAGATTTCATCCAGAATTTCAAAAAAATTGAGGAAAAGCGAGTCAGAATATTCTCTACCAGTTTTAAAGATTTGATGACTGACTATGCCCCTTTAAAATTAGTTTAGTTATTATACTAAAGGTGAATTAAAGTAAGAAACACATAGAATTCTAGCAGACTCACAAACAGCAATGGGCTTAGACCAGATCTAATTCTTTTCTTGGATAAAATTAATATCTTAAATCCAGTGCCTCCAGTGTCTGCATCATAGTTTCAATATCTTTTTTGACTATGTTTTTATTTTTTCCAATGGCCTGTTCTGCAGGATCTTATTTTAAGGGCTTTGCAATAAAAACAACTACTTAATTCGCTGCAATGTCCAAGTGCATCTGTTTGGATTAGCTGTGCCCTGGAAGACATAAGGAATATATGGAGCTGATAATCCATCTTTATTACAAATACCTTCAAAGTCACTGGAACTACAGCAACGTCTGCCTGTGCAAACCGCTGTGGTGCTTAAAGTGCATTTTCTTTCATTTCTGGCTGACAAGGACTGGAACAAAATTCAGGCAGTGTATTTTAGTCTCTGGATGAATCTTTGAATTAGTGCAACAATAATCACAGGTCAGGAATAATCATGGGTCAGGGCAGCTTGGGAGTTTGATCCACATATGGGCCATTCACTGCTGGACTTGATGATTCTTACTGGTCACTTCCAACTCAGAATATTCTGGGAATAAAAGAGTCTTTTCTTTTGTCTTGAGGTACCCCAAATTATTTTTACTGCACCTGAGATATTTAATTACAGAAACATTAAATATCCTGTCAAGAAGGAAAAGCTGGTATCGCTAGTTTAGCCATGAGTTACAAGCACCATGTTCAAGGCAGGCATTTGTATCTCCATGAGTCCTTTTTGAAATAAACAGTCAGATACTCTTAAACACATTTAAGTTCGTTTTCACAATTTTCTTTTAGCACATTCTAAATAACTTTAACTGTCTGGCAAATTATGTAACTTTAGGTTCACTGAACTAGGACTTAAATTCAAATCAAGGGATAAATTTAAGCTTCAGAGACAGGAATACTCAGGCTTTGGGATTAAAGACATAACAAGTCCGTATAAGTTCCATTAAAGAAATCAGAGATGAGACATAAATTAACAATTATCAGATTTGAGTCTCTTGAAGAAAGTCTAGTGAGATCCAGACTTACTTGGGTTTTATTCCTTGAGACAAAACAAAATTACTTATAATTGAATGTCTTTTGGGTACAGTAGTCTGCAATAGGTCTGGGACTTCCTGAGAAGTCTGACACTAGAGTGCTGATGTCATCTTGAATTTTATTTTGGAGACTACACTTGCACATTCCTCTGTTATACCAATGTTACCAAGAGATCTAAATTTTAACAAGATCTTAAAGTAAAATTTTGTAGCAGAGAAGAACAAATCCAATTTTATTGGATTTTTCCGTGTATTGACCTCAGAATCTTTCTCTATTATTACAGTCCATTTAAATTCTCAAGTGAAATTCTATTCCCTTAAGTAAATCCTACACAAGTCAAGGAGAGAGATTGCTCCTGGGCAGATGGAAAAATGTCAGAAACACAGAAAAACAGAATTGTATCAAAATTCAAAGCAAATGGAAGGAACTTGCACTATCAGGAGAAGCAACTATGCAAATACTGTGTTTAAGCATCAGACAACAACCATTTCATATTTCAGCATTTTATTAACACAGATTAGGAGGTAACACAGCTAACAGTAGTTCTTGCAAACAATTCAGTGTATTGTCACATCATTACTATAATGTAATTTGAAATTTTGCTTTATATTAGCTGAAGTATAACAGAGAATCACACGTGCTCTGAAATCACCTTAGGTCAATACAAAAAAATTACCTCTATACCAATGTTTCAATTGTATATTGATCAATATCTATCTCAATTATTAAAGCATTCTGATAAAATAAATGGTGCCCAGTATTTGATTAACTCCATCATGTTTCATGGCCCTTATGGTTTTATTCAAAACTTAGCTCTGGTTTTGCCTTTTTGGAGATGGCAAAAAAAATTGTCATTTCACATTTAATTTGCTTTTCACACCATAATGTTCAATATTGGCAATAGCTCTGAGCCTTAAAACCATTATTGCACACTTCTCATTCTGTGGGAGATGATAGCTGAGCATTAAACAGAGCACTTTTCAAAGTTCTGATGGCAGTGGAAACTAATGCAGATTTAGCAGGAAAAGTCTCCTAGGTATTAAATTCTGCTGTGATACAGCTTTGCGTTTCATCACTCAGTCAATCAATCAATCAATAATTCTATTTAATAAAAACACGTGTTTAATACAAAATAAAAATAAAAAATATTCACAGAGGGCATTTATAACATTTATGTGTCATAAAACCTTAAGCTTTTAAAGAATAAAAATCAATTTTTATTAGAGTTCCCTGCCTTTGATGTCTCACTGCAGAAAAAAAGGAGAGCTCAGGAAACTACTTTGTGGAGCCCTGAGTTCAGCCTGGTGGCAATTTCTGTCCATGCCAGATCAAACAGAACCAGAAATCCCACTAAGCAGTCAGAAAAAATACTTAATTTCTGCTTTCTTTTCACTTGTTAAATGTCATCCTCACAGATCCCTGGCACCTTTGTTTGGACAGGAGGTCTGAAAGGAATTACAAGTAAAACTCATAGGTAAGAGCTTATTTTAACATTTTTCTTACTTCCATATTCGGTGGAATATGGAGCCATTTCTGTCACATGAATTTCTGATAGGATCAAGCAAGGAAACATGCCTTAACCCAGAGATTTTTGTTGTATTTTCAAGCCTACAAATGGCGACTAAGAAAAATAAAGCAGTAAACTTAGAATCACTCAATGTGAAATCCATTTCTCCCATGGAAAATATTTGCTTGTTTGGGGGTTTTTTGTTGTTTCTGTTTTTTTTAAGAAAGAAAAAATCGCTCAGATTTTGAGGTCCCTTTTAGGAACTCTTTTGGTTTTAGTTCTTTTTAGACTAAACTGTTGCTTCCCAATTCCTGTTTTGCTTTCAATAACAACAGTTTCCTTGCAGTAGATCTGTACTGGCATGTTTTATATTGGATTTTCGTTGTGTGTGTGAGACTGCCATAAAGAGTGGAATACTGTAAAGTTTTTATGTAGAAAAAAATAGGAAATTGAGCCTGGATTTACTTCTAAATATCATTAAATCATTGAGGGTTGACCTTAATTTGGATAAGTGCCTGTAGAAACATCTGATGACATTTAAGTAATATACTATGATAGAGCACTTTAAAGTTATTTAATTTATTTAAAATGAAGGTGCAATATCCTCATACCTTTTCACACCACTTTCTTTGAGAACCTGTCTGGTCACCAAGTCTGCTTGCCACTGAATCCACCTCAGCCATGGTTATTTGTTTCCTTGGAAGCTCTTATTCTGCTATTTCAAAGAAATAATGAAAAAGAAAATACCACAATAACACATAGGCTCAAAAATATGGTCTGAAATTGGAATCAAAGCTTTTTCAACTATAATAGAATAAGGCTATAAAAGAATAAGACTGAAAGTATAAGAAAGCAAGAATTTTCTGAGTTAAACATTTGCTACTGATATTATTCAGGTGCTAAACCCAGACACTTCTCTTGCTTATTCATTAATCATGATTAATTATTTAAAAAGAAAAATAGGGCAATGAGTGTCCAGATTTTTAGAAGCTCTCCAATAGATTTTAAAATTCAATCTTACCTGAGTATTGAATCAAGTCTGGATGCAGCGCTGAATCAAGTCTAGATGCAAAGCACCTGATTTTGTTCTGGTGCCCTCACTGTTCATAAAATTGTTGTGGTCACCTGGCTGGGACTGAGCTCAGGAGACCACTGGGGACAGTTTGTGTCCTGGTCTTTTCAGGGAAGCAGGGATAATTCATTATTGTCACCTGAGCTGTGATTAATTACTGCTGACTTTGACGATGCTCAATGCTTGCCCTAGCTAATGGATCAGAATGTAATAATGAAATTGTTTCAGCACTCACTGCAGGAATGCTTCTACAAAGCCCTGGAGGAAAATCTGTGTGTCTCTGGTAACAAATTCAGAGCATTTCTGAGCTTCCCAATCTCCTGGATCCACACAGGGACACAGATAGAGGCCGTGCTCACTCTGGTGCCGGGCTCCTGCCTCAAAACTCTCACATTCTCACTTTATTAATGTTCAGAATGAACAAATAACAAAGCCTTGCTTAGCACCATGGCTGCAGTGGCACTGCAAGTATCCATCCTAAAATAGGATTAGTGGAATTTCCTGTGTCTGCTCCCTGTTCCAGCCATTTGGGTGGGGGCTGATCAGCACTTTGGAGAGGCTCAGTAAGCTGAGATGATCTATTTTCATCTATTTCATCTATTTTCTAAAATGATCTGTTTTCAGCCTTTGTTATTCTATAACAACCAGGTAACCAGAGGAATAAGAGTCTTCACGTTCTGTTTTTCTTTCCTTTCAGGTAAAGTAGAAAACCCACCATTATTTCCCCCTAACACCAATTGTCTTTTAAATATTTGAAATTTTCCATTCCCACTGTCTATGTTTCATTTGTGTCACTCAGCATGGATGGGCTTGAGCTTCTGGAAGGGAGATCCCAGGGAAAAGTTATCAGCGCACTTTTAATTAGCCAGACTGCTAATTAGAAGCAGTCAAGGATAGAAGTTGCACCCTGGTAATGGATTACATCAATTAGAATGAAAGTGAAGCTATTTGTTTTCAACCACCACGTCTTAAAATTATTTTTAACAATCACTAATCTTCTATTTATGTCATGTACAGCATGTGTGCATTACCTAACATTTATTAACAAAATTAAAATTTCAAACAATGGAGAAAGGCTCTGTGAGAATCTGGTAGAAGGAAACTGAAAAACTGAAAAATAAGGAAATATTTAAGACCAACAATGTAATAAAGGCTAAACCAAACCAGTCTGAAAGTATCCAACACCTGGTGAGTTCAGTGAAGTTTTCCAGAGAGGCAGGAATGTTGCACCAGGCTAACAAGGTTGTGGAAGAAAGCAGCAGTGTTTTATCCCATTCACAGAATCACAGAATGATTTGTGTTGGCAGGGACCTAGATATTATCCAGCTCCAGCCTCACTGAATTGTTGTTCCACTATTTATTGGCTGGTTTTCTGCAAAGGCTTTTACGAGTAGGGATTATAAAAGTACACCTCAGAATTTTCCATCCTTGCAAAAAAAAAAGCTGCTATCAACACTTATAGCCATAAAAATGTGTGAGTGTTTCAGCTGGATTTGAACTGCGAATTACGTGAAAACCACAGGTGCCTGAACTGTGGATCACAAATTAGAAAGCTCATGTGTTGTTACAGAATTACAGAAGCAGAAAAATAAACTTTCAGATTGTCATTGTCACTTACAAAGTGACACACATTTTGCACTAAGAGCAGAAAATTTGTAAACATTCTGTGAAACTAATTTCTTATTTTCTTTTGGGAGCACAGACGGAGAGAAAGATTGCAGTAATTTCACACTCATAAGCCGCACCTGGTTATGAGCTGCACTTCTGGGTAGCCAGGAAGACCATGGAATTTGTCCACATATAAGCCGCACTGGGTGATAAGCCACACTTTTTTTTTTTTTTTTAAAGTGAGGATCCATGTGCAACAAAGTAATGAGTTAGTAACAGAATTGTGCGATCGCAGGGTTTGTTATCAGATGCTCAATTTGCAAACATTTTTCACAGACTGGCGAAGCTTTTAAATGCAGCCCCAGGCCCCAGGAGCCCTCCCCGTGCAGCGGGCCCTGGCACTCCCACCCCCGGCGCTGGCTGCCGCTGCTCCCCGCCTGCTTGGAAGCAACAGCAGCTCCCTGCGCCGCTCAAAAGCAGCGGCACAGCGGGCTGGCAGCGGGAAGCCGGCAAAGCAGCTGCTCAGCGGGCTCGGCTTCACGCAAAGCCAGCAGCGGCTCCACAGCAGCTCCCTCCCCAGCTGGCTCGCACTTCCAGGTTGGCATTTTCCCGGAATTTGTCCATAAATAAGCTGCACCTGGTGATTAGCCGCATTTCCGAGATTGGCTTGATTCTTCAGTGATATAGGTGCGGCTTATCAATGTGAAATTACTGTATATAATATTCTTATGTTGTAACACTGGAAGGTGCTCCTTCCATTGCAATTTTTTCTTAATTATTACTGGAGATGATCTTCCAGTGCTGGTGATCAGCTTCATTAAAAATGTCTTTTTGAACAGGTAGTATTATTAGGTATTCTGTTCTGCTGCTGTAAGTTATAAATGTGTCTACATTGCTAGTTCTGTCAGGCAATTATTATATTTTTTTTTTCATGTGCCTTCATGGTCTAAGGAAAGATTTCTGAGCTTTTTCAAGTTTTACAAGAGTAGGAGCTGTAGATGCTAACAGACAGTGATTTTTTCCTTCTTCTATCGATAGTCTCCATTGAATTACTATGATTGCTTCAGTGCAAATGATGGATTTGTTCCTCTGGAGAAAAATTGTTGGAATACTTGAATAGTGGAGTGAAGAACTAGATTTAATCTATATATATTGATAGAAAGCAAATGTAAAGCAGCCTGTATATTGCCATTCTACTATTCACATTTGAAAGTTGCTGCCATTATTCAGAAGTCAAGGATGTAAAAGTCCATTCCAACTGAAGCAATCTTGTAATTTCATTCTTGATTTAGGAAATCCAGTGTTCAGAAGTGTCACTCTTTTATGACAACACATAAAGACCCTACTTGCAGTAGACAAGTGCTAAATAAGACTTGAAATGCTCTGACAGCATTTTTCCAGGATTTTTCTGTCATTCAACAGAGGGGGAAAAAAGCATTAAAGCAAGTTTCATCCTTTTGGCCAAAAAGAAATTACAAAACACATTATTAATCCTGCAATTTATCAGCCTGTAGAATAAACACGTCCAAGACCACGTGATTTCTTTTAAACAGTTAAGTTTGTGTTTATTTAGTGACTTCAATTAGAATTCATTGGCTGGGCACTGCAGAAGGACACAACAGAAAGATGTCCTATTCTCTTAAGGATCACATTATATTGACTATACTCAAGGTGGAGTTTCACTCCCTCTCTCCTCTTTGCTCCCTGATTTTTGCAGTTCCTTCCTGTTCCCTGCCGATTCTTTCTGTTCCTGGTTGAAGATAAATAATGAATTTGTGCTTATGAAATCAGAGTTTATTTCTGTCCAGCTGGCCTAAATAATTTTTAGTACATTTAGAGTGATCAAGTCTAAATAAGCGTAATTCATAAGACCAGGGAAAATAGAGTCCACAATCACCAGGTAACTTATTCTTTGCTAAAAAAGAACTGTGGGCTTCTTTTTGTTTGTTTTCCTTAATGGCTCATTTGTACCTTTCTCATTCCATATTTTCTTTTGTTCTGATTATGTGCATATAGAAAAATGAATTATTCTTCCTCCAGCAAATGTAGCTGAGGAGTCTCAAAAATAATTTCAGCCATTTCCCTAAATTTCACATTTTCTATAGTTATTTCTTTCAAGCCGTGGGTTCCAGACCTATGATCATTATTGTTGTACTCGGCTGTATTTTCTCCAGATATTCCACAGTCGTTCAGCTGTGGATTTGTGCTGCTTCATGGGCACTCTGAATTCATCTTTATATTTCCAGTGTTATGGTGCTTGTGTTTCTGCCTCTCCATGACCACAGCATTATTGTCTCCTATTCAGATTGGGAATGTTTCATTTCATCTTGGACAGACAATAAACCCACAGAGTCATTAACAACAAAAAAAAAAGGAAAAGAAGCCCAAGGAAATCTGTATAAATCTGTATTGATCTGTTTCATGTCGTAATTTCTCCTTTTATTCAATTTTTGAGCAAAGGCACATTGTAATGGAGTCATATAAATACTCCCATTTTCCAAAGATCCCTTCCTTAAAAACTGGCTTCAGTCTGCTGCTCCCATTCTGCACTTGTGATGATGAATTTTTTTTTCTGAGTATCTTTAAGCACAAATCAAAAATTATTTTGTTTTTCTCATGTTCATTGTCCTTTCTCATGGACTGGTGTCACTTGGCTGTGCTCATGGCTCCACTGTTGGCTCCCATTTATTTTTCAAAGGGAATGAACAGGAATACTTGGAATCCAACTGTGTTGGGGTAATTTTGTGATATTCTTAATATTGTGCCAAAGCCAAGAAATACCTTGGAGAAAGTTAGCTGCTCTAATCTTCCAAAGAAGCATTTGGGGACTGTTAGAATTTCTGTGGAGAAGAGAGGAAATGTCTCAATTTTTATCCACCTAATTGGTTGATGGACAACATGAGTGATTGGCACTGAGATCTGCTGTTCTTTCATTGCCACAGAAACACAGAATCATTAAATTTGGAAAAAGCCAAAGCCAAGCCCAAGCTGTTGATACTGAAGAAAGCTTCTGAGAGCTTTGGATGCCTTGTTGTAATCTCTAATAGTAAATGTTATATTCACATTTATATGAATTTCCCACCTCTCCTGGATCATGGGAGAGTTTATGTACTTCAAAAAGGAACTGCATGTCTCCCAGAAGATATTGGTTCCTTTTATTCAAAAACATTGTTTCCATTTATTCCAAAAGTAAAAGAACCCAGCTATTTCACTACCAAACTTCACTAATTGCCACCTGTATAAATTCTGAGTCCAGAATCTTTCTTTCCACTGTTGCTGTTAGAACAGTAAATACCTCAGCAATGTCATTATGCACTGATTTTCTAACAGCTTTATGCTAAACATTGGCAACATAAAACTAGAAAATTACCATTAATCATTCCTAAAGAGCTAAGAATACATTAATAAATTAGCTCTGTTTGATTTTGAAAAGCTGTATTTACTCCTAGGATATCAAACAGGCAAACAAGAGTTGAACTGGGAAACAGGAGGCAGTTCTACTTAATCCTAGGTTGCTCACATGATTACTGCAAGGTGACAATTTCTCATTTTAACAGCCTACTTCCATCCCTGTGAGTGTCCTTTGGCTCTTACAGGTTAGGCTTTAGATCTGGACTTAGATGGTGTTTTTAAACTCTGAAATAAATGACAGAAAATATACCAGCGTAAGACCCACCTGAATTGTGTATTTTGCAGATATCTTGGGCTTGGCATTGTCTATAATTTCAGAGTTTTGGCTTTATTTGAGAAATGTGATTTATTTTCCTTTGTTCTATTTTTCATTCTCATTTAGGCCTAAACAGAGATGAGGATCAGGAATTCATCTCTGCCCTGCTTCTGTTTTTTTACCCAGATAAAAGAATGATGAGGTCCCAAATTCTGGTTCACATTAATCAGATTTTCCTCCAGTTATGCTCTCAGAAGTCAATGTCTTCTGCAGCCCACTTGCCAGGCCAAGTGTAGACCAGTGGTGGTAAAGGACTGGAAGAGCTTTACTCCACTTTTATTCTTGCTGATGGGAATTACAGAGTGCTCCTGGTGCAGCAGCAGTGTAAGAGTAACAATATTTTTGACCAAAATGGGGATTTTTCCACAGTCTGGACTGGCTGTGCAGAGGCACAGAGCCCTCCTGTTCATGCCAGACTGTTTGATAAGGTACTGCGGACGAAATTATTTCAAAGACATGATAAAATGTGCATTGATTAAACTGGCAATTGTCTAGAATAGAAAAGTCACAGCACAATAGTTCCAATTTAATGTACTTTTACATGTGCAATACAGAGAGAACACTCCACCCTGTGATAGATAGAACAATTTCATGCCATACCCAGGAGTGCCTGACTCATTGGTCTGAGCAGCTCCTTTGCATCAATCCCTGTGCTTGTTTAATGTGAATAGCACAACTGAGAGAGTGCTCTGTTCATTGGAATCCCACTGTTTTTTCTTTAATGCCAGGGCAAAAAATATCTGACCTGACAGAGAGGGAAATGTGCAGTTCAAGGGCTCAGAGTGGGCACAGAGCCACGGTTGTGCCCTGATCCCCACACTGGCACAGGCTGACAGGGGAAATGCTTGATCTGAACAGTGTTTTGGAGGTTTTTATGCTTCCTAAACTCTCATTAACAATGGATATGGATCCTGTCATCGCCTCTTCTTCTGGAAAACCAAGAATGGGGCCAGCCCCTTTACATACAACAAACACCAGCTCCCAGTGATGATGCCTCACCAGTGGAGATCCACAGGTGATGTGCGTGGAGGAGAAGGCTTAGAATGCATTTCTGAAGCATTTCCTGCTCTGTAACCACCCAGAGACAGCAAAAGCTGCAAGTGCCACTATCTTATCTCCATGATCCGAAGAATACATAAAAGAATAGCTTATGTGCTTGCGTGATAACTCACAGTAATTTCACAACTATAAGGTGGACTTTTTTTTCCCCCAGCAAGGACCTGTGTGCAACAAAGTAATGGATTAGTAATGGAATTGCACGATCGCAGGGTTTAGTGTCAGGTGCTCAATTTGCAAACATTTTTCACGGATCGGCGGCTGGTGCGGCTCTCACAGCTCTCGGCTGCTGTGGTTTGCACTTCCGGGTTGGCAAATTTCTGAAATTTGTCCATATATAAGGCGCACCAGATTATAAGGCGCACTTCTGGCTTTCGATCAAAATTTTAGTCAAAAGGGTGCGCCTGATAGTCATGAAATTACTGTAATAATTAATTAATTATTATTTTAAATGAGCCAAAAGCCAAACAGGATCTGCCTGTCACCACTCCCAGTTTCTTGCTTTCTTTATTCCTTCTCTGACTTTCTCCATTTTCTACCAGATCCTACTGGAAGAGGAGGCACATTTCTCCTCCTTACAGTAAATGTCAGAAGCATGCTATGTGGAAGACCAAACAGGTCAGATCCCTGACAGTTTGACTGCTAATCAATACAGCAAGAGTTTGGAGGAATTTAATGAGCATTCTGTATTATTTTGTATGCACATGTTCAGTATGACTTTCAAAATCCTTCCTTCTTCCACACAGAAGTTGTTAAAGTACAAGTCACCAGTGTTTAATACTGATTTTATCACAATTTGAAAAGTGATTCTGCTGATTGATTTCATAATTGGTGTCATCATTAAACATAAGAAGTTTGATGTGGATATATTTTATTCAAGAATTTGGTATTTGAAAGAAGATCAGAGCTGGCTGGATGCATAACCAATAATTAGAGATAAGTTCCAATACAATTTATAGGAAGAGACAAGGTTTTAATGGCTCAAAGAAATTAATTTATCAAAAAATGCTCCTGGTCAAGTAGGTGAGGTAGGATTAATCTTTCGTGTCCTGGAGTCTTTTTCCTGCATTGTTTCCATTTATAATGGAGACAGAAATCTTAAGAAAATAAAAAAACAGTATTCAATATCACATTCCAAATTTATCAAAGCCAAAGCATCAAGCTTGGTGTGGAGTTTAATTTGCTGACTGAATTTATAAATTTATTTTACAACAGCAAAACTTGGTGTTTTGGGCTTTCTGGTGATTGATCTTTCTACATCTGTATTTCTTGTTTCCATTCAAAACAAATAAATTTTTTGTGTGTACCCTGATTCTTCCTCATCTCTTATCAACTAGAAAAGGAGATCTTTGCTCAAAACTGAAACTCATTATGTTAATACTTTCTGAATTCCCTCTTTTCTCTTCCTATGCATAGGGATGTGGTGTGATATTTGTCTAACAGCTTCACTGTGCTGGATCCCAGGCATGCTCACACCAAGCAGAGGATCCAATAATTATCAGAATTATTTATGACTTTCACCTTAGTGAATGGCAAGCAACAGTGTGAAAGCTGGAAATCTGAAATACCTGAGAAATTAGTAATGGAAATCTGAAATGGAATGGAAATCTGAATGGAAAATCTGGAATGGAAATGGAAATCTGAAATACCTGAGAAATTACTGACTAATATCAAGGCAAACCCAAGGGAAAACATAATGCAGAGGACAGCTAATGGTGTTCCTGGAAAGTGAATTGAGTCACATTCTTCAAATCCTGGACCAGTGAACAGCTGCTAAGGGAATAAAAAATCCATGCTGCTACATCAGTGTAAGGTGAAAATGAGAAACATAAGTACAGAACAAAAAGCAGGTGTGAAAAGTGAAATCATGCAAGATGAAGGCAGGGAGTGGAGAGAAAAATTGCTTTAGTAACTAATTTAGTTTTAAATTATTATGAAGTTGGAAAAGACTTGGAGCAATTTGGTCTAGTGAAGGTGTCCCTGCCCATCGCAGGGGTGGAACAAGACGGGCTTTAAGGTCTCTTCCAATCCAAACAATTCTGGGATGCAACAATTCTGTGAAATAAAAGAAAAATAATCCATCTCCCATTCAAGAAATGCTCTTTTTTAAGTTCATCTCTGCACTTTTGTTTTGAAAATATGCAGCAAGTTAGAATTACCTGGAATGGTTCTCATAGGTCCTGCTGCTCTGATGGTTTGTTAAAGATTACAGGGAAGGAAAAAACTTCTTATTCAGCTTCAAGTGATATGTATGCTGATCCTGCTGTTATCTAATGCACCATTACATGGCATCTTTTATCAGACTGTCTTTTCTGCAGAAGGAGCAGGAGCATAATTTACTCCAAAACCCCCAAGTCTACTTTCAGATTTCAGGGTAAATTTCCTTTCAGTACTTGTGATGATAAAGAAAAATGCAGTAATGCTTCATTTACCAGCAATAAAGCATAAAATTATAAATATATAAAATACAAAATGTAAAGTACAAATGGATACATGTGCATAAACTTGGTATAGTGAAATAACAGTGTATTAGTAGTACAAACATGGTTCAAAATGTGTGAGTTTTGTCTCTTACACTGGATCTTCTAAGCAGTTCACTGGAACAGATTTGGTTAAAACTGAACTTCCATTTTGCTGAAGTATTTCTGAGGAAGTCCCCAATACTGGAGTGTCCAAAGAGGGTCCTAGAAGGTCTGAAACAGAAATCCACCCATAGAAATCTGTTGTCTAATTAGCCTCCATGCAAAATAAAAGCTACCACAGAGGTGAGTGATAAAAAATTTTGTTAATGCAAAGGGTGAATCCATCAGTGAACTCCTTCAGAGAGCTTTCATAGGGCTGTGTGGACAGAAAAATGTGGCAAGAGGGGTGCAGCTGATGAAAAACAGCTCTGCCAGCAAATTAGGTAGGCTCTAAACTAGTATTAGTGCTCACAAAAGTGCTCTTGAAATCATATAATGCATAATTATATGGAAATATCAGCTTTAGAAGGAGTTCAGTAAGCAGGTATTATGAGAAAAATTAGGAAAAGAATAAGAGAGCAAGAGAGAAGATATCATTGTATCACTGTGTAAAACCACAGGGGAATAAAAGAGGTAAAAATAGTGAATGTAGAACAGGAACAAATATGACTTCAAGAATAAAATTTAATCTATTTCATTCTGAAAATGCATACATTAAGTAAACTTAGATTCTGCTGCTTGGGAAAGCTATAAAGGAAAATATGGAGAAGACATTAGCAAAATCTCAAACAGACAGTGAAGAGGGACTTATTTCTCAGCGTTTCTTAGAACATAAGAAATAGAAAGCTTGCATTGAAACTACAGCACATGAGTTCTAGAAACAATTAAAACAAAATAACCTTTGAATATACTTCAGATTTCCTTGTCATAGATGCTTTGGATACCAGCAGTGAGGGAATATAACAACTAGAGAAATTTATAAATATATATATATATATATATATATATAATTTATAAATTAGAGAAATTTATAATTTGAGCAGGAGGGCTAATTGAAGATTATTTAACACAATATTACTTACTTACCTACTATTATTATTTTTTATTTTTTTAATGAGAAGCTTTTCAAATCCAGTAAAACTCATATTACTTGCTATGGTCTTACATATTTTTTAGATAGCCTTTTTGTGCTCCAAGTAGCGCATTTACATTGTCATCTCTAATCACTTTTTTTTTTTTGACAAATCTTTGCACTCCCTCTTCCTCAACAGGACAGGACTGAAAATAAGATGAAAAAGTTCATGGATTGACATGAAAACAGGGAGACTGGGAGAAGGACTGGGGTTAAAGACTTGGATCAAAATAAATTAAAGGCTCCTCCAGACTGAAAAGGACAGGAACAAACCACGTCCACACAGCAAATAACTCAGGATGCTGAGGGCTTTTTTTTTTTTCTTTTCCTTTTTGCCAATGGCATTTTGAAGTAAAGAATTTTCTGACTCTAAATTACATTTTTTTAAAGTGCGATGAAAGAGCTGCTACAGAAGTTCTGCACCATGTAAGTCCTTAATATCGGGCAAACATACCAAAATGTCAATTATAAAGTTAATTAAATGTTAATTATAATTGGCACTGACACAAACTGCCTCACCAGCAGAAAAAAACATTTATATTGATGAGGAAAATAAGCAGAATTTCATTTCACCCTCCTCATTTCAGTGCAGAAGAAGCAGCATGTCATGGCCATTTATGGCTGGCGTTAGATACTCAATTAGTAAAATACTCTGTAAATGGGATATCTGCACTGTTAAATAATACTAATACTAATACTAATACTAATACTAATACTAATACTAATACTAATATTAGCTATTGTTATAAACAATTATAATTGTAATAATAATAATAATAGCATTAATAAAACTATAATTAATAGATTTATTTTTATATTTATATATGGTATGTATATTCATTCATTTGTTTGTTTGTTTTATTATTTCCTGTATATTCCACTGGAGATTAACAACAGAAGAAATTAATTTCAGTTGTCAGCTCTATCATACTGGATTTTTAATTGCTTGCATGACTAGGCCAGATTTAAATTAAAGAATATTTTTTTGGTTTTTTTATTCTTTGATAGATAAGGGATTGCTGCCTGACTGCTGGATCAAAAGTCTTACAGAAATTAGAAATCCAAATTTAATCTTGGTATGTAGCCCCAACCTTGCAGCCATCCAGACTTCAGACCAAGACCCTGTTGAATCTATTTACTCACACAGGTACAGGAATGGACAGGGAACAAAATCAGGTCAAGGACTGGCAAATTAATTTTCTCTTCTTGAATAAGAAACACACTAAAGACATACTAGATATTACAAACAAATATAGTTTATGGCGTCAAGGACTTCTGCCTTTTTTTCCCCTATTAATTGTGATCAGATCATCACTATTTTTTTCTTTAACAATATCTCCCTATGCATTGATTTGTAATGCATTAATCAATTGCAATTAATTACACCATCTAGGAAAAATATCAATAACCAATAAATGTTTTATTACATTCCTTGGCCACGTTTGATGACAAAAATAGGTAGATTGAGTTCTGCATTGAATCACAAACCATCAGATTTAATATATTCCAGCAGTGTCCACGGCCAGGTTGGATGGGACAGTTTTCAGTAGTTAATTCCAATTTTAAGTAGTTAATCCCAGTTTTAAAGTCATTAGTTCCAATTTTTGCAACTTGAGAGCGGGCTGTGTAAGGACTCTGCTCACCAACACAGTGATATGAAGGATTGCTTTTTGCTAACATGAATACAAATTTTGTAGATTTGTCTAGTGCTGTGGAGTCCCTAGTTGATTTAATAAATGGCTGAAGGTCAACCAGTTAATGTCTCACTGAAAGCACATTGAAAATGGGAGGATTTTTTGGGTTCTAGACACTTCTTGTCATTACCTTAAACCCTCCATAACTATGGCAACATTTCCAATGGAATTATCAGCTTTGTGGTTTCCTCCAGCCTGTTCCATAGGCCAGAGATCATTTATTCAGATATGCAAATTTACATTGTGTAGCTTTCTTTTTCTACGGTTGAACTCCTCTCTTTCTGAGACAAGATTTTTTTGTCAAGATAGATTTTTGAGAGGATTTAAATGCTCATTTTTGGTTTTCAAGCAGTTTGAAAATATTTTAATCTGGAGTTTGCCATAAGTAAATATTCACTTCTAGCTCATGTGAAAGAGGTTTTCTAAAGAGTGTGCCTAGAGCAGGCTGACATTTCATGAGTGATGAGTGTCTGTTTATTTGGGAATTTTTATGCTACCGACACATGTCAAATAAAATCAGAAGTTCTTCTTGCTTTACAGCTATTCTTGGGAAAAAATAGAAACAAAAACCTCCCAGATTTCCTAGTTACATTTTTTCATCTACATGTTTTGTAGATGCATCCTGCACTTTTTTTGACAGTATAAGACTTCATGTTTTGAAATTTGAGTATTTTCTGGAGTCCAATGCTGCAATTACAGTGCCATCTACAACAGTGTGACCCCTTGAATATTTAAACTTAACTTCAGGTTATGAATTCCCTCTGATTTCTTCAAGTAATTCCCAATAAATTTAACATGACTTCTTGCCAAGGTAAGACCAGCAGCACTTGCTCCTTGCATTTGGTTTATTATTGGATATTAATGAATACCTCTATTGTTATCTCCCCCAGACAATTCTACTGTATTATTAAAATACAATATCACCTGCTTCACTGATGTATTTTCTTTTACTTCTACTGAAGAAGAAATATATTAGCTCCTCTATTTTTCTTTATTTCATTGTACTTTTTGTAAATTACTCTGCTGTTCTTCTGAGAAAACTTTTAATCCAGAAAGAAGTTCAATAACAAATCTTACCTTTGTCTCCTCAAGCACTGCTGAATTTGCAACACAGTAAAAGTATAAAGCTTAATATTATTCAGTGCAGATAGAAATGATGCCTTTTGTTCCTTTCATTTTACTGGAAATGACAATTCAGGTGAGTGTGGGCTTTATCATATTTCTGAACTCATTGAGTTATGAATCAAAGGGACACCTTAATTTTACAGCATTGCACTGAATCAGGTCTGTAAACACAGAAAACCATGCAGGAAAAGCAGGACCAAACCCTCCAGAGGAACATTCAGAGTCTTGTACCTCGACCTCCACAGAGTGAGTGCACAGGAAGGAACAGGAATTCCCCTGGAATAATGCAGGCAGAGGTTTGAGATGCTTTGAACAGCAACTCCAAATACTCCAAAGAAACCCTCAAATTCCCTGGAAATGAGCATAATGTAGAGATGTTTATGCTGCTTTTGCAAACAACCTGTAACTTAATATCAAGCTGAGTTTCTTTCATGATTAGGTGTATGTGACAATTGATTTAAGTGCAAAGGCTGCTGCCTTTGATAGAAGTTAATATTTTTGGCAAGATACGAACCCTTTCAGTGCACAAAAGCAGCCTGCAAACATCAATTCTCTTAAGTGAAAAAAAGGATGGAGTGAAGACACGTAGAGGAGAACATGAAGACACCAAAGTCAGTAAGAAAGAGTGAAACCCCAGATGAGAGGAGCAATGAAGAGATGCCTTCATTTTGGGCTGAAAACCTCTTTAAAAACTACAGTAAAAATATAGTGGATACATCAAACTCTTTTTCCCTGTAACTCACAGAATACATTTGCAGGGGTGAAGTGTTCTAACCACAGCCATGAGCAAATGCACCAATGATGAAGCATGCAGATGTTAAAGCAGATGTAATCTCACAAAAAGTTCAAACAGAAAAAGAGTTACTAAAATCCTTTGCTCCCAGGGGAGAAGAAGAAGACCTCTGTTCCCAAAAATGACAATGATCTCAGAGACAGATGAAGAGAACTTTTGCTTTTGAGCAACTCATCCTTAAAATAATACCCCATAAGTTAACACAGCCCATGAACTCAACTGTGGGAAGGCTGTGAAAGATGGGAGGGACTTCAGGATTGCAGATTTTCCCAGGGAGCTGCTATTTGTAGAAATTGAAACCACAAGAGAACTGTTTTCTGGTAGAGAAATCTCCACAGCATAGCAAAAGAGACTCCTCTCCCTAAATAAACTAAAAAAGAGAATATTTTAGAGGTATAAACTGACTCTTTTTTTTTCTGTATGTTGTCAGTAGAAAAGAAAAGAGGGTATAGGGGAGAGGAGAAGGGTTTATTCTAATTAATTTTTTTTTTCTTTTTGTTTCTGTTGATAAAGTCTTTCTTTACAGCCTTTAAAGTTTTAGCCTATTTTGCCATCCTTCTAATCCTACCTCACAACAAAAAATGAGTAAATCATTCTGGTGAATGCACTAGCCCTTTAGCCAACACTAAATCCACCACATAAAATTAATGCACTGGCCAGGAGGATCTCAAATTAGCAAACCAAAACCACTACAAGCTGCAAAGCCACAGCTCTGGTGCTGATCCCACCCTGCTGTTCCATTTCCCTGTGCTGTGGGACACCACAGTCACATCACAGCCACCTTTTCTTCCTAAACCATTTGGATTTATCAGTTCTGAGTTCACTCCTTTACAAAAACACCTTGCTTATGTGATTGATGGGAAAAAAAATGCAAAATTATAATTTGAACCTGATGTTTTCAATTTCTAATGTACCACTCATTCCCTTGGGCTTAGTTTTGGTAGGGAAATCTTGCTCAAACCTTTAGGGAGAACACCCAGCCTAATTATTTTTTGCTAAATGAAGCAATAGTTTTTCATCCCTGCCTTAATAAGGAAATTAGGAAGACCTGGTCAAAAGCTTTAAAAATCTGTAGAAAAGCATGTCTGAAATGAACTGAAAGAGTTTGTGTACATTTTCCCTCTTTCTCATATGTACTTCTTCAGCAAATGAAGGTGATAAGATTCTGGCTGTTATTTTTTTTTTTTTTTTTTAATGATTCAGGTACTATTTGTCTGTGAAATTAGTATGGATGATGCAGATGAGAATCCAAATTTTTCACTTCTCTTTGCAGATGTGTAGTCTACCAACCCTTTTCTCTCTCTGAAATAAGTTGTCTTGGGGGATGCCCCTTTTAGGATCCATTGCATCAACATGGAATTAATTTGGTGGTGAAACAGAAGAAATAGTAGGATTATTAAGCATGGAAAAACATGGAATTTTGATTTTCCAGACAGAACTTTCTTTTACCGGCTTCATTTCCAAGTGCACAACTTCTGTTTAACAGCAGAAGAAAAACACTGATGTAAAATAATAATATATTTATATCAACGTTCTGGAATTCAGTGTACATTGAAATTTTCAAAAATCGTTTGCCTTTCAGTGTAAGAGCACATCTGCTGACATAACATCAGAACAACATAGAACATGACTAATGTTGGGGGCTCTTCGGAAATTACATGCTTTAGAGTGAAGTTAATTAGAATTGTCTTCTTTGGCCCCTGAGTTTTCATATATTTAGGTACAGCAATGTGTAAATGATACTCCTGCTTATCAGCTATTTCTGTTTAGTGCCTTTCTCTGTCTCTTTTTGGGGAGGATGCAGAGGGGAGGAGCAGAGAATTGTTATTTTTGCAGCCAGGAATTTTTTCCTCCCTCTCCTCCTCCTCATCCAACTGCTGCAGGGTTGCTGGAAGGGACTTTCAAACACCATCTCCTTGGTTGTCTCCCACCCTTTTTTTTTTCTTTCCTTACTTCTTTTCTCAACAAATCTTTGCTACCATAGCAGTGTTTCTCCTACTTTTATTTTTTATTTTTAAATTTATTTTAAATATCTCTGCTTTTTAAGCCACTTCTGGTGAAAGCTTGTAAAAGAATTAATACATTTCTCACATAATGTTGATTATATGATGCTCTTTTTCAAGTCAAATGATTTTCCATAGCAGGCTGTGTGCAAACTTTGCAGCTCTCTTTTCCAGGCAAAACAGAATAACTTTTTATTAATTTTTTGTTTTAATTTATTTTTCTTGGGGGGAAAAAGTTTTAAATTAACCACCAAACAGAAAAGCCCATAGGAGCCAAGCATAAATTACTAATCTACTGGTTTCTAAGAATTACATTTTGTAGTCAATTTGTTGAGAGGCCTTTGAGAATTTTGTTATTTATAAGAATGTTACAGCTCATTTATATTTTATGCAGACATAAAAAAAACTTATTCCCAGTTGTCAAAAAGGAAAAAAAAACACCATAAACCAAACAACTCACCCACTCCCACTGCTCTAGGCAACTTATGGTAATAATATCATGTGTATTCCTTAATTTTAATAAAAATCTACTGAAAACTGCTTGGATTGCCACCTCAGAGCTGGTATTCCAGCCTTACTGAATTTACAAATGTAATGGTAGTTTGTTAATTTTTCTGGAAGAGAGAGTTTGTTTCATTACTGTATGTTTGGTTTGCATTCATTCTTTTGCTGGTTTTTATATTTTGGTTTATAACATAAGCTACCACCAGAATTCTGTTCTTTTAGCTTTGCTCTCAGTATCAAACATTTCTCATATTTTATGTATATACTAAAAAGATCTTTTTAAAAGATAATAAAATGAAATAATCACAGGAAAAACAGTCTTTACAACTACTCTGCTGATGGTTTTAAGGTCTTTGATGCCTGCAGACCTTTATGCACAGCTAAGGCTGAGCTCACTTTGATGGATTAAATTCTTTCCCAGTTGTCCCGGTGCTGCTTTGCAAACAGGACAGAGAAAAGGCACTTCCAAACCCATCTGAATTATTGTTTGGGAGATTCTCCCCTTAATTTCTCTAAGTTCTTTAACTATTGGGCATTTTCCTGCTTTTGTTGGAAAACACCAAATACCAATTTCCCAACGTTCTCTGTTAAAATGGTGAATTCTGTCCCTCACATGACTTCGCTATGGAAGATTCATTCCCCCACTAAGCATTTATCTCTTCAGAAAGCATTCCAAAATTTTCTATTTAAATGACAGAACAAAGACTCTTTAGATCTTCAGGGAGGGAGCCATCAAGTAGCCCAAGTAAGAAATACTTTTCTGCCTCTAAATGCCAAAGGATTGCCTTCCATGCAAGGTAAACAGTGACAAAATCAGGGAAAACAGTGTTTTGTAAAAACACATACGTTTTTAGAACCTTTGGGAATCATCAGCACTCCAAGATCAGAATTATGTGGTCCCATAATTCCAGCTGGAGGCTGAGCAGAGCTAATGTAGGTCTTGGCATTCAGTCCCAATCAAGATTTGATTGGAGTTTTGTTTGCCTGTTTGCCCTGTAGGTCAGATATTCTACCAGCTGATTTCTCCTTTTCACTCTTTTGTTATCTGAGAGATGAAATTAATCTTAGGGGCATAAAAATAAATCCCAGCATGGCTGATCTGCAGTGACATAGTGACATGGTTGCCAATGGGAGTTAATTAATCTCCTTCTGTGTCAGTTTGAACACAGCAATAGATATCATAGCTCCAAATAATCCCATTTTTTCAGCTGATGAACCCTTCCTGAATGAGATCAATCAGATATGAGCTGTGTTCACATAAAACACTACACTGATTTGGATTCTGGGCTTTGATGACTTCTTTTATATATTTTTTTTTTAAATACCTTTAGAACATTTCAGATGATTAGTAAAATCCTTCAGTCCTTAATTTTGTACTTACGTGTAAACATATAATATTGGATAATTTACAAAGGAAAATTTCAACATTGTCTTTGACTTCACAAGGAAACTTTGAAACCAGCTATTTGAAATAGGAAAGATGGTGAAAGTCTATGAAAATATTTTAAAGCTACATTATTGCAGTCATTGAGTGAAGGTATGTGTTAAATTTGATAGCACGTATTTCTAAGTCCACTAAAGGACTTAAGCCCAATGAGGCATTTCCTAATTTTTTTTAAATTAAAAGAATTAAATAAAGCCAAAACGAGACAAACATAACAAGTATACAAACCACTCTTTTTGATCTGGATGAAGGGGAGTCAATTTTCCTGCAGGTCTATTTTAGCTCTGGCAGAGAACTGCCTCCTGCTTGATGCCATGTGTAACTCGGTCTCACATTTGTACTCCAGGTCGTGCTGTCACAGTGGCAAAATATCAATCATGTATTTCCACCCTGGGGTCTCAGACACACTTGATATTCACCCTCAGAAATGTTACACACAGACCCTGTCCTTCCAATGAATGCACGAATCAGAACTTTGTGAAAGGACCTGACACAAGTGAAGAGAACAAAATCAGATCTGTATTTCAGAGTCCTTTACTCAGCATTGGTGGAATTCATGCTGCTCCAAAAGTGTGCATGGGCTCAATGGGAACAGGAAAGCAAGGCAGATTAAATTAGCTGCTGGGAAGCAAGAATTCAGCAGGAAATAAAATGCAAGTTCATTTGGACTTAGGAATAATAGAAATCATGACATTCAGAGGTATCTGGATGAAAGTTCAGAGTGGAGCTAAAGTCACACTGACTGTCTGTAAGCATTGACAGAATCAACAATCATTTCTCATTTCATATCCCTCCCACCATGGCATTTCTTTTCAAATAAAACCATATTTTATTTTTCTTCCAGAGACTGCATAATGGCTGCTGTGCTGCATTAATATCTAAAGATAATATCTTTGAATCTGTAAGTAGAAATACTTCAGGCAGAGAATTGAATGTTTTGCTGTCCTGAAGCAGAGGGGCAGCAGGTTTAGTTTATTAACTGTGTGCTTAGGTTTCTTTCATTTATTTCCTTCAAATTTCACAGATTCGCAGATCATTTAGGTTGGAAAAGCCCTCTGAGATCACAGACTTCAATCTTTACCCCAAGCACTGCCAAGGCCACGGCTAACCCCCAAGTGCCACATTCACAGATCTCACAAACCCCTCAGGGATGGGGACTCCTCTATTTGTTCAAACAAATCTCTAGTATTAAAGTGTTAAAACTATTTTCTGTCCATTCCAAAGTAGATTTTCTTTCCAAGTTCTTATAATACACTTGAATTTCCTTGAAATTTTTTCATCCAATGTTATCTGAACAATCTAAATCAGAGCTCTGATGCTTTCCTACTCCTGTGGATTGAATAAATATTTGTGTTTTAAAAAAATAATTTTAAATTACAGTGTACAGCATATTAAACCAAACTATATTCTTTAGCAAAGTTGGCTACTATGGGTAAAAAAGAAATCAATCTGAGATTGCAAAAGGTAGAAGTTGACATTTTGAAGGAATTTATTTTCTGGAGAAAAATTACTTGTGACATTGATTCAGCATAGAAAACTGAAATGCATTTGAAGAACTCAATTTAACTGAAATTATGAAGTCCAGACATTCAGAGATAAATCCACATTTTGTAGAGAATGAGCTTAAATATGATATTTTCTCCACAAATCTCTTGTTACAAGTGTGATATTGAAGTTTGAGTGTGTATTCTGGTCTATTAACTTGCAATGATTACGTGAACTTTGTCATTACATCCTGCTGGCCATAACATGATTATTCCATAAACACTTTCTAAATATTTACAAAGTCTACAGCCATCATTTTGTCAGGGCTTTTTTTTTCAGGGAGGAAAAACAAAAAAAAAAAAAGGAGGAAAACAGAAGGGCAGCACTTATATTAGAACATGAGCATGCAAAAGAAGCAGTGCCTACTGAGAGTGCCTGTCATGGCTCTGCTCATTGTTCCCAGCACTAAGAATGAAAGGACACATCAGAAATCTCAATGAGAAGGATCTGGAGAGGAAGAGAATCAGTTTCATCCAGCCCGATGTTGCAAGAGAGTTATTTGGAGGCCACGTGAAAATATGGCAAGAATGGACAAAAATTGGTGGTTTATGATCATCAGGAAAAATTAATTCTTCTAAGCGTAATTTTGTTTGTAAAGCAATTTTTACTGGAATCACAGACAAGATATTAGTGAAGGTATTTTTAAAATAGTGAATTAATTGCTCAGCACATTTGCAGATGACACTATGCTGACACACCTGAAGGGTGGGATGGCATCCAGTGGAACGTTGCAATAGGAAGACAAGGATATAATTGGATATAAGGAGAAGATTCTTTACAATGAGATTAAATCTTTGGAAGAGGTTTTTCCAGAGGAACTGTGGCTGCCCCATCCCTGGAACCATTCAATATCAGATGGAACAGGGCTCTGAGCACCCTGGTCCAGTGGCATATTGTCATGTTCACTGGAATGAGACCTTTAAAGGTCCCTTCCAACCCAAACTGTTTTGTGATTCTATGATATACAGTAATTTCACACTCATAAGCCACACTGGGTGATAAGCCACAATTTTCTTTTTAAAAGCAAGGCTCCATATGCAACAAAGTAACGAGTTAGTAACAGAATCACGTGATCACAGGGTTTGCTGTCAGGTGCACAATTTGCAAACAGTTTTCACAGACCAGTGAAGCCTTTAAACACAGCCCCAGGTGCCCTCCCCGTGCTGTGGGCCCCAGCACTCCCACCCCCGGTGCTGGCTGCCGCAGCTCGCTGCCCACTTGCCAGTGGCTCTGGCTCACCACCCAGCCAGCAGCGGCTCCACAGCAGCTCCCTGCCCCGCCGGCTCGCACTTCCGGGTTGGCATTTCGCCACAATTTGTCCTTAAATAAGCCGCATCTGGTGATTAGCCGCACTTCCGGGGTCGGCTCGATTCTTCAGTGAAATAGGTGCGGCTTATCAGTGTGAAATTACTGTGCTTTTGACAAGGTTATCTTGGCACTGCCATAAAAACTCTATTTAAGAGAACAGTATAAAATGAAATTTTCCATTCAATTTGACACTGTAGTTACTTTTTTTGTAGCCTTGCACTCTTCCCTCATCTAAAACAGATCCCTTAGTGTTCTTCTAATTTCCTTCCTTGACTTGTACATAAAGTTTTAAAAGAGACAGAGAAACTCAGCTTCAAACACAATCGGATGGCAAACTGTTGCCAAAGGAAAATTTGCAGCAAAGCTAATTTACTTTTAAAATATTTAATTATTATTTGTGAATGGAGATACATAGCAAACACACCAAGATTTTCCTGAATCAAACACAGGAATTTCATAAATCCAGGACTAAAATTATGTACATTGCTGTAGGACTCATGTCTTCTGGTTTGGAACTCGGGAGCAGTCATGGACAAAGTCCTGACATTTGGAAGTCCTTGGTCAGATTCCTGAGTTTGACTTGGACCTAGATATGGAAGAATCTAGATCTGTGAGACAAAGTGACCATCATCAGGACATAGGTTCCAGTGTTTTGGGAGTCTTACGGAAAATCTGGTGTCTCAAAATTCTGGAATATCAAGTTTTTGCAGTGCTGACTGGAGACCTGGTCTGAAATTAGGGGTGATCTTCATGATCAGGAATGACTTGAGAAGAAAGGATTTAAGAGTAAACCAATAAAAATGCCCAGGATTTTTTTCCTGCCTTGAACTAATTTTAGTTCATATATTGAGTCCTAATTAAAATTTCAAAATCTGTGTTTTAGCCAAGCTTGTCCTTACGTGTCTTTTGAAAACAGCTACAGGAAAACCCCCCCAAACTTGTGGGACCTGACCTGATTACATAGACATCAATAGCACTTTTTAGATGTCTTAAATGGCAACAGATTTTAGCCTTAGATCTGCTTTAGGGGCAGATCTACAAAGTAGCAAATGCCATAAATTCCTTGAGGTCTCTTATCAGAACAGAACATAAGAATGATACTTTGAGAGAAATGCTGCAGTGCAATTCTTTTAAAAGGCTGAACATGTTTCCTAACAAAGTAATTAATGCCCTTGAAAAGAAGCAGCCCTAAATGTCTATTTGTATGCAGTCAATTACCTCAGGCAATATATGATGTAAACACTGGAGATTAACACTGCTTCTCACTTACAGGAGCCCATACTCTCTCTTTTAAAGTAGTTTTACAACTTAGTGTTTGCATGGTCTCAGAATCTTTAGGTACACTTGTAAGGCCAAAAAAGGACTTGGTTTTATCTCTGGATTTGGAAAATAAACCCCTCTAGGAAAAGCTTCATACTTTAACCTCTCTCTTCGTGTAGTGCTGCTAACTAAAGAGGAAAACCAGGTACAAGGAGGGGAGTTTTCTGACCTCAGGAGAGACTGAGAAGGAAATCTGCATAAGCTGTATCACCAGTTGGACTTGTTGTGACAGTTCCTGATAATTAATGTCTCTGCAGAACAGGGATCAACAGGCTGTAAACTTCACACATAATCACATCTGTGTGAATTTCAATTTCTAGGGGTGCAGTTGACAATTAATGCTCCTATTAAGCATGAGCAGCATAGGGAAAGGGCAGAGTTTATATTTATAAACAAGTGCTTCATCAGAAAGACTCTCAGTCCTGCTCATAGACCATATCAGCACCTACAAACTGTAGCCAGCGCTGATGGAGAGAAATTCTTTTCTAGTTCAAACTCTATTCTCTAAAGTGTGTGCTTTTATTGTTTATTTCTCTAACTGCTTTTTCCAACTGCATTTAATTAGCATTGGAAATTAATCACATCGGAGCTTAAATACTTAGAAGCCAGTATGGTTCAGTGGGAACCGTTTGTTTGTCACAGTAGATAATTCAACACAACCCTGAAAAATAAATTGAGGTGTTCCTTTAGTATGTTTTGCTCTGATTTGGTGATTGAAATGGCAGAGAGGCACAGGCCCCAGTTTCCAGCAGTGAAACTGGTCAACCTGTGGGGCTCAGAGGACTTTGTGACACTTTTGGCAATGCCAATGCTCTCCAGTGCTCACCTGAGTAACAAGAAACCATAGTTCATCTGCCTTTATTTACTCTAAGTCTTACCCCATTCCTTCAGGTAATGGGCTTTATAACTTACTGATTTCATTTATGTATTTATTCATTTATTTGTCCCCATCCCTGGCAGTGTCCCAGGCCAGGTTGGCTCCCTGGGATAGTGGAAGGTGTCCCTGCTCATGGCAGAGGGTGGAATGAGATGGGCTTTAAGGTCCCTTCCAACTCAGACCATTCTATAATTCTATATTTTCTAATAGTGCTTCTGAGTATAATCTCTAAATTTCCCAGTTCTTATAGCTGGGTGAAAGGAATCAACCACATCTTAAGAAATTTTGTTTTCAACACTTGCAAAGGAAAAACATCCCTCGTTTCCTCCCTAAAATGCAGCAGAGTTGCATAATGCCTCCTTTTCCTTTTTTCCTGACAGTTTCTTCAAGCTACTATTCCAAGAACTGGTATTTTTGATTTTTTCTATTTACTGCTTGTGCCACTCTGCGTTGTGCCATTTGAAGAGCTTGAATCCTCTGCTTTCTTCATGCTGCAACCATTGTTTTAACCACAATTCAAGGGTATAGATCTTTTCCTTAAGTGGAATTTTCCTTCAGGAGCAGCTAAACAAAAGCTGGCTATTTGGTATCTAATTCAGAAAATATTTGGCACATCCCATTTACTTTAGAATGATTATTTTCATGGAGACTGAAAAATGTAGTGATTCCTTGAGGAGGAAGACACAAAACATCACTTGTAAATCAAAATCTGCAAATGTAAACAGAAATCATCTCATATGTTTATTGAGCAAAAGCAATTAGAGAGTTTCACCTAATCTCCTCAAGAGCCCAGTCCTTTGGAAAAATGCTTTTTTTTCAAAAGTGGTCAATAACAGTTGGATACACTTTTTGGAGACTCACTTGATGCACAACCCTTGCTCCCAATCCCATGCTAAGCTGAATGTGTTGTTCAGTGATTTCCTTTGTACAATGGCTCATCACTCTGTGAAAGAGTATTAAATAAAAGGATTTTTAATGCATCAGAGCCTGCTAATCAGAGCTGTTTTATTACATTTTGGTGGAGCAAGTGTGCTAATGACTGCATAATGTGTTTGCACTGCAATGTGATTTCACTGCAGTTTGTTTGAAAGCCTAATTGTGCCCAGCTGCCTGGGTTTGTGTGATGGACAGCTGATACTCTGCATCTCCTGCTAATGCAGGGTCCAGGAGGGACTTGGGCTGGATTGTTTACTCCAATTTAGCTCCACAAAAGGGACTGTGCCATCAGCAGCCGCTGTTACACCTAATGAATTGCTGCTGGGATTTTGCTTTGTGTGCCAATTAAATGCTGGATGGGTGTGAGCCAGCGTCAGGTTGGTGAAACATTTGTTATGCATAGTAAAGAAGAGTGCATTATAAATTGTGTTTCATGTTTATGGGGCTTCTGTTGTGTAGGGATCTCAAACATGCTTGGAAATTTTGAGGTTTTCATGGTCATCAGGACTCTGAAGGGAAACTGAGATGCACAGTTTAAATTACTATTTAAATGTATGCAACAGAATCTAAAACTAAATGTAGGTATCCTAAGATCAGACTTCTGCTTCCAGCACCAAACATATTTCCAAAGCCTGGAAAATTCCAGACTTCATGTCAAGGATTAAGCTTTTTGTTACACTGAGTCACCAGAATTAGTCTGATAATAATAAAATGTGAAGCTACCCCACGTCTTGTGGAAATACAGTGCAAATAAAACCGTAGTTAATTTTTCTTTACTATTGTGTGATTTAGAAAGGAAAGGAATTCTTGCCCAGCCCATTTCACCTGGTACAACTTTGAGGCAACAGATGGAAACTGAGAAGTTTCAGTGCTGATGAAGTATTAGGCAGAACTGCTGCTGCCAAGATATCATTAGGCAAGGCCTTGATAACAGTTGCCCATATCCAGCTGAATTCTTGTGGTTTGGAGTTCATCCTAACAGTGAAAAAATTTTGCACTTTCTGTGACTCCTTCAGGGAGGACACTTCAGTGTGGGAGAATCCTCTGAAGCAGCCAATAATTGGATTTAAATATGGGAGAATCAGAGATTTGGTCAGCTCTGCAATGAGCAAAGCCATTGCTCGTGCGCACCAGGGAATATAACGTGCTGCCTTGCTGTATAACTTCTCATTTTTTGTCACTGTCTGACATGGTCTGTTCTTACTGCCACGACCCCAGTGACTTCCTGATGGAAGCACTGAAGGGATTGTGAAAACGGAAATTATTCCTGTTGCTCGGGGGTGTTGCAGCAGTGTTGACCTGTCCACTGGAAAACAGGCATGGAGGGATCTCTGCACCAAGCTGAGGATTCAGGATCAGTTTGATTGGCAGGGGACTGGACACACATTGAAATTGATGTGTAAATCCACAGCACAAGAGGGAACGGCCTCAGGCTGTGCCAGGGGAGGCTCAGGTTGGACACCAGGAGGAATTTCGTCCTGGAAAGGGTGCTCAGGCCTTGGAAGAGGCTGTCCAGAGAGGTTTGGAGTCCCCACCCCAGAAATGTCCAAAGAAGGGCTGATGTGGCACTCAGAGCCTGGAACAAGGTGGACATCAGGCACAGCTTGGGCTTGATGGTCCTGGCAGGCTTTTCCAACATCAGTGATTCTGGGATTCTAGAAAATAACCCTTTAACTCTTTTTGTATGATTCATTCCAATCCCACAAATAGTATTAATGCACTTCCCAGGCCTGCACAGGACTGAAAGTTTTCCCTCATTTTGGTCTCAATGCAAATTTACTGCTCTGTGGGGCCAGGTCATTCTGAAGCTAAGAGATATCCACCCAGAGATATCCACCCATTAACCCAAATCAGATCCCCGAGCACCCCCCTGGCTCCAGAAGAACTCTTGTTTAAGATTCTGCTTTCAAACAATCAGCTCATGGTTGTTATTCTTGCAGTGTAACTCTTGGGATGTAAATGAGGACTGTCTCTATCTACCTGTGTATCTGAGTTTCCTTTTTGCATATTCTAATTGATTAGGTTGGAAATAAATGACAGTGTTCTATTTACTTAGGCAGAACTGGGCATATTAATTTACTTATTCTGTAACACTGGTAAATAATGATGATTTACTTCTCATTTGCATAGGAAAATATTCAAGCAGCTTTTGGCTACCGATGAACACTCTGGGAAGCAGTTGAAAATGGTCAGTAAAGCATTTTTTTTCTTACTGACAGTTCAAGTGTCACGACAAGCACTAATATTTATTGAAACTCAGCTTTAGTGCTGAAGAAAGACATGCAAGACCTGCTCCATTTCTGTACCTTTTAGAACACTGGCTCTTTGTTCCTTTGTCCTGGCTACGTGTGACATTTTCTTTTTAAAGCTGAAACATAGGAAGGCAAATGTCTCCTGCAGACCCTGGACTAGTCAAAGAGCTGTCTTTTTGTTGTTTCTTCCGGAAACCCTGCTTTGAAAGAAATCACTGTTGTAGAACCAATTAGGTTCTTTAGGTGGATCATTTCTCAGTCACTTGAATAATGAATTCCCATTTGCTCAAAGGATTGCATTCACCCTTCAGTGGCTAAACAAACAGGAATTCATTGCCACAGCTAGGCAACCAAAATTACTTATGCATTCTTTTCAGAATCTTTCTTTTTTTATCTTTATTCACTTCGCCATAAAGATTATTGTTTAATGGGAGGGAAGTTCAATTGGAGCCAAATGAAAAGGCACAAGCCTTCTAAGCCAGAGTATATTTTTCAGAAGTGGCTTATTTGTTAGGCTTTTGGAAATTTGCATTTGGGGTGGATTTCTTTGTTAGTCAAATCACAAATGGAACATTCGTTTTCTGGCTTTTTACAGGATTTCAGTTTACTGGACAGAGAAAGAGGAAATGGCGTTCCTCAAAACTAATAATGGAAATGATACATTAAATATACATGATATTATAAGATATTGCATTTCCTATTATATATAAATTATATATAATAATATAAAGTATAGTTTAAAGGCGTCGACGAGATGAATCACAGCTCTGGTCATCAAACCTTTTTGCTTTTTCCCATTGTATTTTGATAATAATATAATTATCTGCTATATTTGCTTTGATTTATTGGGGGGGAAAAGCCTTATGGCTATTTCAGGGTTAATTGAATCATAATCAGTCTTCTTCTGGAAATCAGATTTGTGCCTGAAGTGGAGTCATCTGACCATCTGTAATAACTGGCTAAATGCTCAAATGAAAATGTAATTGTGGTGTTTGCTTCTTTTCAGCTTGTTATTTCTCCATATCATTTAGGAGTCAAAGTTCAGAGAAGATGCAGTTACCAGAAAGATCACTTTATAACATTTGTGTCTTTTGCATCTACCTCACAGCTGAACTTCACAACAAATTCAGTTAGGGAGAGGAGCTACAGAAAATACAGCAAATTGTATTTGTTTTCTAATAAAGGTCACCTGAACCTTGAAAATTATGAAAAATAATTGTATATATTTTTGTATCGTTTTGTAATGTGTTTGACTCATTGCAATTTCAAAATGTGTTTAGATCATTGCAGTAAATCAAGTTCACAGGGAATTTAGTCCCATTTTCCAGTCAGCCTCATGGGATATGGCTGTCCCTGCAGTGCTCAGCTTAGATGAGGTAGCTGGGCTCCAAAATCTTAAGCACAACTTATGTTTCATAGAACTCATACAGAAGAATCCTTACACACTGAATATCATCATAAGGTTTAAGTTTTAAATTCCTCACCTGTAAATTGTTTGTCAATATTGCTCACAAATTAGAGAAGTAAACGAAGAAGCTCTGGAGAGAGTGAGTGAGGTTTTAACTCTACTGCTGCTCTACTTTAAGAAGCTTTTGCCTCTAGAAAATTATTTTATAGACCACACACTACTGGAAGGAATCCTGTAGAGATGTACTGTGTACTTTCTCATGGGAACAATTAAATTATTTTTAAATGTTTTTTCTTTTCAAGCCAATGTTTTAAAAGTTGAAAAGCAAGTCCCATATGGCAGGAAGGAGTAAATATATGTTTTGCTCAGCGACTAGAAGACAGTGACCTTACCTGAGCTTTGATAGTCCAACTCCCACCTCATGGCCCCAAAGCACAGAGGGGAATTTCACTCCTCTATTTTATAACGCTGGGTTTTCTTCCCTAGTTTCTGCCTGTGAGCTTTTACCACTGCATCCTCCTCACCCGGAGTTCAAGTGTGGCAGGGACTTGACAAAGTGTGTGAGATGCTGTCACCCTTTATCATTGTCATTCTCTGGTTCCACCTCAGTGAATTATTTTACCAAAGTCATTAATGCTGCTAAACAATTTCACAGAGTGGAGCCATTTGCCAATTACATCTTTTACTTCCCCTGCATTTGTTCCCCATCACTTTGCTATGTGAAATGACCCCTTGCTTGGGAGAGGAGTAATTGTTTTCTCAGTAGAGTACTGATCAATGGAGGGCTTCTACCTGGCACTCTTGATTGGGAATTAGTTTCCTATTGGGGAAAAAAAAAAGTTGATTTCCTTTAAGGTTTTCACAGTTTATTGGTGTGATTGAACTGAGTTGTAAGAGTGAGTTATGGATCTGGACAGCCCTGCTCCAGCATGCAGATTATGTTTCTCATAATTTTTTACAATGAGCGCTACAATACCTGGACAAAAGCAGCAGTTGGACAAAAATCTGGGGGACTGAAAGGTTAAAAACAAAATTAACACCCACAGTGTTTGTTGGAGAGACCATTTCTGTGTATTCTGTCTTTATTTTCCAAATTCATTTGTCTTCATCCTCTGTTAGTCCCTTTTATTTCTGATAGGAAAAAAAATCCCAGGGGCAGACTTGTAAATATAAAATAATAAAATGAATAATAAATAATAAATAATAAAATAATAATAATAAAATAATAATAATAAATAATAAAAATGAATTTGAGGAGTCCAAGTCAAGGAACAGGCTCTGCTCATCAACCTCCACGTACAGAAAGTCAGTAGACTGTGTTCATCCAAAGAATATGAGATGCCTTTCTCTCAGGAGAATTATTAATTGTTTTTGTACAGTTAATTTTGTCTGAATCAGCCCCTGTGACTTGAGCAGTTCCTTCCAGACAGGAAAAACAAAACAGAAAAATCCCCATTTAGAGCCACACAGCACCCTGGGCATCTTTCTCATGTCACCACTCTATAGCCCCCCAAAAAAAATCTTTTGTATGTTTCTTCGTTTTCTAACTGTACTTTTGTTTTTGTTTGGTGAGCAAATGCTGAAGCCACATAAAAAAAAAATTAAAAAAAAAAAAAAAAAAAATTGCTCATGTGTTCTGGGCATTCTGTCAGAGATACTAGCTGTATCCTGCAGGGGTTTTAATGGGAATTGAAAGGCCTAAACAGTCGCCTCCAAGCAAGTCTAAAATCCATTACTGTAGGAAAAAAAATAATCAATGGTTAAGGAAGAGTCTAATTTACTACTTTTCAGCACTTTTGCTTGCTCTTCTTTCTTAGGCAAACATGAAATCAAGGAAAGAAAATCCATAATGCACCCAGGCTGGGGTATTTTAACTTGTGTTTGAAAGCAAAGTTGCTGGTGAATTCTAAAAAGTATGGTACCATGTTTTTTTCATATACTGTGATGAATCTCATCTCATGAGGGGGACTCATTTGGAAAGCTGATAGACACAAAGATTTAGTATCTGTGATAATTAACAGCACATTTAACAACAGTGGGAGAGCAGCTACAGCTTTCTATAGAATTTAATATCCTCCCAGCCCCTTTGTAGGAGCTCCAATTTCCTTTCTGCTATACATAATAAACACATTTTATTGGTTCATCTGTTATTCTAATGTCCCTTCAATATGGAAAAAAATAATCAATATCAGAACAACAATAAATAAAAAAAAGGGTAAGGAACAATTGTACATGAACAATTAATGTTCACTTTAGATCTGTGTCCATGTCTGGCATTTCTTTAGCGCTGTAAAAACATGAAAAAAAGAGTTTGAAATCTGAGCGGCACAGACTATTCATGGATACTTTGACTTCAAAGATTCCTACAAGAATGCAATGATTTAGTGTCATTACTGCATGGTTAAACTTCAATTCTGCAGACTTCAGGATAAAACCTCTGTACAGGTGTATAAAGTCCACAAAAATAACTTTTCTGGGTACAAGTACTCAAATCCCTTTGTTGGGGTAACACACATGCCATCTATTTTCCATCACATAAAATTACAGTGACAATAAGATGGGTCTGAGATACATAAGAACAATTTGGTACAGTAATTTAATGAGTTTATTTGGATATTAGTTTTGGTTAAACAAGCTGAATGACTACAAACATTTTTAAAGCTTTCTGGAGAACCATTTGTAGAAATGTCTCAAGGGTTCTTTTGTTTTTTCTCATATTTGAATTTTTCCCAAATGGAGACTCCAGTTTTGTCTGTCAGGATGAATTTGTGCAGTAAACTGGAGAAGAAGTGCAGGGAATGGTTTTTAAGTGGGCAGTGAGAGCATGACATAGGTCTGGATCACATGCACCATGAGGTAGAGTATTTATAGTGTAGTTTACAGTAATTTGTGGCTTTTGAGTGAATTTCAAGAGTCACAAATCAGAAAGTATGAAACATCCTTCTATATTGCTGTCAAAGCAAAGTGAGTTATATTTCACAATCCCTTTGACATTCTATAGAAAATCAGTATTTTGGAAGCTTCAGAATATAAGTTTAAAGCTCTACTTCCCTCATGTTATATAAGAAAGGTGTAAATATAATTTGTTTAAAAAGAATAGAATAAAAATTTCTGCAAAAGGTTAAAAAATCCTACAGCATATTCAAGCAATAGGAACAAAGCTGGATTTATTTAAAAAACTTATTAAAATAAAAATTTTGATTTTGTAATTATAAGAACAATGCATAACATTGTTGAAGAGCCAACAAATACAGGATAATATAGGGTCATGTTAAAACAGTAATTTTATTGTCTGAGATTCTCTTAATAAATTAAATTTATCTTTTTGATAAAGAGAGTCTAAATTGATGTCAGAATTATGAAGCTCAACTAAACATTACCCTTCTGGAATAAGTAACTTCATTGGTGGTTGTTCAAATATGGTCAAATCTTTTTTTACTCTTTAATTTCTGGAGAAAAATTTGAAGTATTAGCTTTCAGTAGTAAAATCATTAAAAGACTTTTAAACATTTTAGGTTTAAATACTTGAAATTGTTAAGCTTGGTGGTCACTGAAATCCAAATTGAAGTTTTTGAGGAAAGGGAATAAACTTTTTCCTTGGAAGATTGAAAGGAATAAATGGACAAATGGGTTTGGGAAAATCTGTCTGGGAGTTTGGTGGCACCTTCTTTTTTGTGATAGTTTTTGTGTAAGTAAATTCTTTAATTTCTACGAAGATACAGATGAAAATATTTATTATGGAGAATGTTTAAGTATTATTCAAGGAAAAAATATAAAACTTGTAACTTTGCATCCCTTTTTTGAAGATTGCATCTTGGAAAAAGTAAATTAAGTTCTAATAAAAGTATGATAAACTAGAGAACTTTAAGGGTGAGCTAAAAATTGATGTCTGGGGGGTTTTTCCACCTCTGTTTTCATGTGGATCCCCT
This sequence comes from Sialia sialis, assembly GCA_009812075.1. Taxonomy (NCBI): domain Eukaryota; kingdom Metazoa; phylum Chordata; class Aves; order Passeriformes; family Turdidae; genus Sialia; species Sialia sialis. The sequence continues at coordinate 5,050,442 of VRYO01001717.1, read as the reverse complement.
GGATGCTCATGTTGCATTTGTGCAGGAACAGTGGTGACAAAAGCAGGACTAATGAGCATTTCCTTTATGCTTCTGTGATCTTAATTTTGATCCCCAAACCCCATCAAAATGAATATAAAAACCTGAAATGTGGCAGATTTTAATGACTATTGGTTTTATATCAATGATCTTAGTGATAGAGCATTTGAAGATTCTTTCTAACTCAATACAAAAGCAATTCAATACTCAGTTCAGTTCAGAGAAAAGCATTTCATTTCAAGCTTCATCTGTTTCATTCTGTAAATTCTTACTTTGTTATTTTTTCCCTCCCGTATTTGGCTGTAAACATGAAAGGATATCTATGTAAATATGTGTACCTGAAAAAAAAACCCCAAAACTGAAGACCTTTAGGCGAGGTTACTGAGAGAAACTCTGCAGCTTCTCTGATGATAACAGGCAAGAAACTCCAAAGCTCTTTGGATGCTGTCCTTGTCTCTGCAGAATGTTCTTCCCTCTGGTCAGTACAAAGAGAACTGGAGCTGAACTAGAAGAGGATTTGCTAGAATTTTATTAGCTGAACTGGCTGGAAAAGCAAAGTGAAGTTTGAGGAGTATCCTCAGTCTACATTAAATTGGGATTTGGGTCTTTTGGTGAAGAAAAAAATCCTAAATTTGCACAAGCTCCCAGGACAGGCAGTAGTCCAAAAATTAGAGCATCAGCCAGGATTCAAGTCTCTGTCCCACTTGCTTTAAAGCAAATACATCCATTCAGAAAGTCCACATCCCTATGAACTCTCCATATTCCCACTGAAAATTGTTCTTTGCAGAAATCCCATCCAGAACTTGCAGTGAAAGTGTCATGGAAGTCATGCAATTATACAGACTGGCTTGACACTTTGATAATGTCTAAAACAAATTAATATAGACATAAAAACCAGCCCTGTGTATTTATATAGGTATTCTTGTATTTTAAAATGTTTCAGTTTTATGATTAATTTCAACCATGGTTTCAGTTACTTTCATTTGTATTGTCAGCTGGATCCCAGCTCCTTTGGGACAGGAATTTTTGGGTTGTATGTATGTACATTGAGGTTATTTCTGAATTGCACTATCATCCCTTATAATCCCTTATCTCCATTGCTGAACCACAGGTGATAGAGCAATCAAGGAGATTATTAGAGCTTGTTGTGATAATCTCTAATTTAACTGGGCTCACTTGAGCTGGTTAAACTCTGTTATTTTACCTGGTTTTGATAATGATGCTTCACCAGCATTGCTACTAAAATGCAGATACTGCTGAATGAATAATAAAACAGATGTCATATTCCTGTTTTGGGGAATTAGTGTGTCTTTTCAAGTACATGTTAGCTATAATGACACTAAAGATTAAAACATTAATACCCTGGTTTTCCTTTCAAATAAATCAAAGATACACATTGACTTACAAAAATCCGGCTTTTAAAAAATCCTTTCAAGCAGGAGGTTTGTGGGAGATTTTCCTGTGATGTTGCTTGGTAGAAGATCTGGCCTAATAGAAGGGAAAGCTATTTAATGTGGTGTAACTACTTATCTTTGAAATTCAAATTGGGAATCTCAGTTTTCCCCATTACTGCACTGTTTGTTTCCAGCTCTCAGTGGAAATAGGTTCAAAGTGGAGGGAAGGTTTCTTTTTGGCACATTTCTGGCTTTGACAGGTTAAAAAAACAACCATGCTCTTTTTGAAAGGCTGGAATTTTCAAACCATTAATTCCAATATGTTGTCTTATAAATAGTAGAATGGGGGAGTTTTGTTATCATATAAAAATGAAGTAGATTTAAATTTTTGTTTTCTGTTATTTTTTTCATTTCTTTTTGTCTAGGACTAGTTGTTTCAAAGATGTCTGAAGATTGTTATTTATTTTATGTGATGTGTGACTTGTGACATGGCAATTACAGATGATTGGATAGCAGAAACTCCTTGAAATTACTGTCAAAGCCACCTCAAGGTTTCACATCTCAGGACTGTTTCTTGGAAAAGGTTGTGGAAAAGGCTCCTCAAGATGTTGTAAAATCACAAATACCACAGTAACTGAAAGAAGTGCAACACTGTATTGCATAGGATTGAAAAAACAAAATTAGATTAACTTCTACAAGCAGATTTTGAGGCCAAAAATATAGGGATGGTTGTACATGGAGATGGCAATTGTTAGCAAATCTTACCATGGATCCACTTCTCTTTATAAAAAATATTAATCAGTTTTCTTATAGAGGGTACCTTGTCCAGTTCTGACCAATTCTACATTGATCAAAAATGCAGGGAGTGAGCAGGAGCAGGTCAATGCACAGATGGGGTTTTTCCTTTCTCCGTGGTCAGAAATGTCTAAATTTTGGGGTCATTAATTTAATTTTTTGTTTGCATATGGAAAAAACAGGGATATGAATACTTACTGTCATTTCCAGGTGCTCTGATTTACAATATTTTTAAGCTTTTCTGCTGCAAGTGCCTGTGGAGCTCTGAGTGCAGTGGAGATCCCAGCTCCACTCCTCTGGGCGGGGAACACGGGAGACCAGCTCTTCAAACAGGAATTTGCTGTCCTGAGAGAGTCAGCAGTGCCTGGAATGGCCACAGCTCCTCCTGACAGGATGGAGTCACCCTCCCCTCCTGCATTTCCCCAGGACAAACCCCCAGGAATGGGAGCCCTCCCTTCCCCCTGTCCTGCAGCAGGTAGGATCCACCTCTGTTCCTGGATGCTGGATGGGTTTTCTGAGATTATTTCCACAAAGAACGGCTGGAGCCAGGGGCTAAGGAAAAAGATCCTTGGTTGGCTTCCAAGCGCTGGACACTTCAAAAGGAGAGAGAGAAAAGGATAAAAGCATGGAAAAGGGATATCCCCATCCTATTTCACAGCACTCCAGCTCTGTCATTTACCTTAAGCCACTTTGCTTATTTCAATCCTTTTTATTACTTCTTTTCTTTTATTAGGAATGAGTTTTGCGCTGCCAAGACATTTGAGCTGCCTATGGGAAAATCTTAATTCCAGGCTGATTCCATTTGGCTTGATGGGCAGGTGTTTATTGCAATGAGCCTTCCAGGATAACTCTTGGCATGCGCACCAGCCTCACAAGACCTTCCTTCATCCCTTTTCCCATGGAAAAGCTGGGCCAGCAGCACCTTCATGCCACTTTAAATGTGTCCTATCCTATCAACTATTCCCAGTCTGGCTGATGTGTTTGCATTATATAAACTTGGTTTAATAATTTATTAAACAGAAGGATTATCTTCACGACCCTGTGTGAAAAATTGGATATTGGTGCTGGGGGAATTCCATGGCAGTGTCATAACACTACTAGAGAAAGGGAGTAAAAAATTAAAGATAATGTAATAAAATTAAAACTTAGAATAAAGACAGCGTTATCATTATATGTATTATATATATTATTATATGTAAGATGAAAAATTAGGAAGAAAACTACTTATCTCCATCTGTGCTCAAACTTATGCCATGGCAACCAAAAATGTCATTACCACTTTTCCGTGGAAAAAATTTGGTAAGAAATGTAACCTTAGCAAAATTAATTGACAGTAAATTTAGAAGTGGTGGGGCTTTTTTATTGTGATCAATTAATTAGTGAAACCCACTTTCTCAAGGAGCCATCAATTGAGTTAAATTCATGTATTTTAAAGAATATTTGACAATATTTATGGCAGCCACCATCTTACATGTGTTGTGTACAAAGAAGACCTCAACAATAATAATAACTAGCATTTATGTGGAATTAAATTCCCCTTTGGATGTAAACTGCTGTTGAGATACACATATAAAAGATAGTAAGGCATAAAAAAATAATTGTCTTGTCAATAAATCTGATGCTGTTGTATTTACTCTGCTTCATTTTAAAATACTCAACGTAATCCTGCTATGTTCCTCACTAGAGAGAAAGCAAAGTCCAGCTCAGTGATTCAGGGGAGGATGAAGCTCTTCCAGACCACTGCAAGGTGTAGCAGTTCCAATTACAGTAATTTCATGATTATAAGCCGCACCTGAATATAAGCCACACCTTTTTTTTTTTTCTTTTTTAAGGAGGATCCATGTGTAACAAAGTAACAAATTAGTAACAGAATCACTGCCAGCTGGGTTTGGTGTCAGGTGCTCAAGTTGCAAACAGTTTCCATAGACCAGCGAAGCCTTTAAAGGCAGCCCCAGGCACCCTCCCTGGCCGGCTCTCACTTCTGGGTTGGCATTTCACTGGGATTTGTCCATAGATAAGCTGCACCTGAATATAAGCCGCACTACTGGGGTAGGCTGGATTCTTCAATGAAAAAGGTGCAGCTTATAATCGTGAAATTACTGTACATGCTCACAACACTGACATCAAGGCACCTTTACAACATTTTCTTACTGGTGTCTGTGATTTAAGTCCTTCCTCCTTCTTAGAATGAGGAAACAATTTGTCAGTTTGAAGACTGCTTAATTTTTAGTGATTTAAAATTGATGGCTTTTTAGTGGGCATCTTGGAGTGATTTTTCCACCACCTTTTTGCAGAAAAATGGTCATGACTCAGGGGGATCAAATTATTTTCCTATTCTGGCACACAATAACATCAGTTGATTTACAGAGAAATCATTTACTCTCCCCAACATGGCAGCTATTTTTAAGGGTGTGAATACAAACCTTTCTTCTGAAAAAGCAATTTGATGAAATCTGCAGCAGTAAAGCAAACTTAAGTCTCATCTTCTCAGGTCACTGTTTGCTCCCTCAATGTGCTACTGCAATTTTGAGAAACCACTCCAAAACAAGGTACCAAACTGATTCAGCTTAAAGCACCCTGTTTATCCCAATTGTTACTTTTAATCTATATTACTTCTTTTCTGTTTCTTTGGGGTTTTTTTTTGTTTTAGTTTTTGGTTTTTTTTTTTTCTTGGTGGTGGTGTTGTTTCAGGAGGTTTTTTCTTTGTTTTTTTTTTAAATATTTAACTAACAAGTAATGAGTGATCAGTCTTCAGTTCAGAGTAGAAATGAATGACTGGCAGCAACCCAGAGAAGTGATTTCAGAAAATGCCTGAATTGCTGAACCCAGAATCTCTTCAAAGCACCCCCTTGAAAGCCCTTTTTCACAATTATTGCAGCTGTTTGCACCTATCTCTACAAACACACTTACAAATATAAACAAACCACAGAATGGTAACAACCAATTATATAATTCCTAGAATTAGGCTGATGAATCTCCACCAGATTTTCTTTAATTAAGCAAGGAAGATTGTTAAGAACTCACCTATCAATCGACTTTATTTTTTTCCCTCCCTTTTTTTTTTTTTAAATAAAATTTTTCTAGGCTTCTCAGCTGGGGAATCAATAAAATAAGAACCCATCAGATGCTTTTAGCTGGGAGAATTTAATTTAATTTTCCACCTGTAGGTGAAGGAATTATTTCAGTCACTTAAAGAGGGGCTTGTGATGCTAAATCCTGTTGCCATCTCTGTTGTTTGGTCTTATTTCGTTTTTTTTTTGTATTTTGTCAGTTGCGTGCACTAAATTATTTATCTTATTAGGGGGCAAAAAAAAAATGTTTCTGTGTACCACAGAACCAGCAAATCAGCAAGAGCATTCTATTTCTCAGTCCATTGCATTTTTTAAATTATAATCTGGTTTATACTGACTTTTTCCTTTCCAGCTCAGTTTTTTTATATGATCCTCTCTCCATTCATGCTATTAATATTTCCTGCTCTCAGTAGTTTGAGGTTTTGCATTCTTTTCTGTCCTACCTTCAATTAACTGTGAATTTTCTTTATTATCTCCTAGTCACTATTTTTCCAACCATGTAGGAATCCCTGATTATAATGAAAATGTGCAACAGTGAACCATTGCTCCTGACACTGTGGGGTCTATTCTCCCTCTGCTAAATATCCCCATTTTTATTTCTGGGTTGATCCTGCAATTAGTTATTCACAGCTGAGTCTCAGCTGAAATCACCATTCTAGTCCCTACAATAAAATCTTTCCCTCATTCATTTTTCCTTCCCGGAAAGAGATTTAAGTCATTCTGTGTCTGAAATCTTCTCAATACTGAGATGAACCTAATGCATTCTCAGTCCTTTCTTTAAGGTCAAACACTTTGAATAATAAATGAAGTAGATGAAATCAACAGGAGACTCAGTGATGGGGAATTCAGTCCTTTCATCACAAATTCCACTTCTCTCCAAATGAAATTTAACATTTACCATGAGGAAATCAAATTCATGGTGACAATAATTTATAACCTCCTTTGGATGTATTATTAATGGCTTGAAAAAGTTCACTAAGTCAATTCCCCAAGAACTGTACTGGCAAAGAGGAGGAAATAGGTAGGGATTTAAAAGAACTGTATGTTCATCAAATTAAAGCTTTATAATAGAACACATCATAAATAACCCAGTTAGAAACAACTAAATTTTTTTGTATTATCCTAATTCCAATCCAAATATTCTATGAAAATTAAGGACACTCATTTATCATGTTTCCTAAAAATGACAGATTGGAAAAGCAGATTTCTCCCAAGTAAATTCCCAGGGGTATTTTCTTCAAACAGCAATAACTTTCTTGCTTAAACATGGAGTTCAACATTTCAAAATGGACTTTGAAATGGATTGGTCCTTGGGAAGAGCCCTGAGGATTAATTTGGGATCCAGGCTTTTGGCATGTTTTTTTAGATGTCTATGCTCCCTCTCTTCTGAACTTTCAGAAGTTTAGGAACTCTGAACAAATGCAAGAGATTTAGAAGGCAATGAGGATTACACAGGATCTGTAGAATTTTCTATTTCACAAGTCCAAAAGAAACAAAACATCAGTAGAACAAAAATGTCATTTTCTGCTCCTTTGCAGATTGTATTTCAACTTTACTCTTGGGGAATAAATATCTTAATAAGCAAAATCTTCATTCTCTTCATAAAAGTCTGCATTTTCCAATTGCTTTAAAAGGACCACTTTACATCTTTTAAATTATCCTCCTTTAGGCAGCATCACATCATGATTCAAACTATCAAGCTTTTCAAGATAATCATATGTTAACAGTAAAATTATAATTTTTAAAATAATTTTGCCACAGCAGAGTTCAGTTTATTAAAAATGCCTTTATTCTGGGAAAAAAAAAAGGAAAAAGAACAACCAAAAACCCATCAAAACTGTGCCATTTAAATGTCTCTAATTCAGCTTCTTCTTCCACCAAAAATCGTCTGAGTTGCAGTTTTGTTTGATCATGACCAGTGGAACATAAGGAAGGTTTGTGGTGTATCATAAAGCAATGGGCAGAATTTTCGTGTAACTTGAAATCTCTCCGGTCTGCCATGTTTAAAATAGTGGAAAAAAGGACTATCTCTGCAGTTCTATACAGGATAATGCATTATATCCATATGCAAAATATATTTAATAAAAAAATTGAGAGCATCAATTCATTATTTTCATAGATACAAAATGGAAAGATCTGTTAAATATTTTTTTAAAATTTGGAGATGAAGAGACTAGCTGAGATATTTTAATAAGACAGTATTGGAAATTTCCAATAATATGTTTTTTTTCTTCTAGGTTGTAAGTTTTGGTATAATGTAAAGCAAATAGAAAAGTATGGATATCTGCTGTGATTATAAACATGGTAAATACTGCCCCTACAAAGAGAAGAAAATGAGATTTTTCTACAGATCTCAGAAATTCATGTCAGATGTTGGTATTTTGAAAACAGAGCCAAATGAAAAGAGAGAAAACAAAACTGAAGACTTAACATGCAGCTCTTTTTTTGGCATTCTCATTCCTTGCAGTCTTTCCTACAGAGAAAACCACTTGTCCAAAAACTTTATCACCTGCTAGGCAAGAGATTGAATTTAATTGCATTTCTGGTCTTGATTTCACAGGCAATATTGCAATAAGAAATGCCTTGCTCATTTTATCCAACTTACCTGAGCTTTTGGCACATTCTTTGAGGTTTAAGTGGTATATCAACAAATATATAGACAAATTTAAAGCAAGGCAACAGAGGAAAAGGGATGCTGGAAGCAGTAATATCGAACCTTGAATTCCAGGGTTTTCTTCAGGTTTCTGTTTAAGCAAACAGGAATTCAGATCTAGTCTCCAATTGAGATTTTCCAGATTAATATGAGTTGTGCAATCACAAAAGCTTAGCATATACCCTCAGATCACAGGGCTGAGTGGGAAATCAAGGATAAAAGGAGATGTCACCTTAATCAGTTAATCCATGTTGCCATGGGGTTATTGGAGCAAACTTTGCCAAAAAGCACTTATATGTAAAAGGTAAAAAAATCCTTTTCTCACATTTAAACAAAAAATTATGCATTCATAAAAGTTTCCTGAGCAACTGTCTCTAATAACCCTGCCTGGGGGGGCTGGACCAGCTGAACTCTCCAGGTCCCTTCCAATCTCAACCATTCTCTGTGATTCTGCAATTATTTCTTTTATATCAATTTTAGGCCACAAATTAAATTTCTTTGGTTGTCCCTCCTGTTGGAGATGGATTAAAAATGAACACTTTCAAAGCTCTCTCATATTCATTCTCTTAATCCTTCTTAAAAAAAAGAAAACATTTTGGCATGAAGTTGCTAAAATTCAAAGGCAGTTAAGCTGTTGCAGGTCCAGATTGCATCCTATCAATCAAATTAAATCCTTGATTTCACAGCACACCCAGTTTGGCAGCAATACCTTGCAGGATAGCTCAGCCCTGCGCTTCAAGATACCAGTACAATTCTGGGTTGAGCTATGCTTGAAAGATCTTCTGGATGTAAAAATCCCACAAAACTGCTGGAAATTGGTTATATATTGTTTTTTTTTTAATTACAGTAATTTCACAACTATAAGGTGCACCAGACTATAAGGTGCACTTTTTTTTGCAGTGAGGATCCGTGCGCAACAAAGTAGCGAATTAGAAACAAAATCACAGGATGATGGGGTTTACTGGCAGGTGCTCAATTTGCAAACATTGTTCACAGATTGGCGAAGCCTTTACACACAGCCCCGGCACTCCTGCCCACCCCTGGCTCCGGCTGTCACGGCTCATCTCGCGGCTCGCACTTCTGGGTTGGCAAATTTTCGACCTCTGTCCATACATAAGGCACAGCGGATTATAAGGTGCACTTCCGGATTTCGATCAAAATGTTATTCAAAAAGGGAGAGCCTTATAGTGAAATTACTGTATATATCCCTTTCCTGGAATAGTTCCTATTGAGGGGCAGTGGTGGTGGGTAGTATGAAGTGTGGGATACACAAAGGTCAGCAGTGCCACTGGGTCAACTGTGCTGCTCCTGCAGCCTGTGGTTTTCTAATGGCAAGTAACAGAGCTAATCCTGCCATGAAATTGCTGCGTATAGCTGATTATTAATGATGTTTTTAAAACAGGCATAAAAAGAGAAAGGTAACTGCAATTGCTTCTCTGCACATGTGCTGTAATTACCACAAGATATAAAGAATATTAAAAGTTGGACTTGGAATGTGGAGTTATATTTGAGCGTGTGACATAGCTACAAATGCAAAGCTTTCCAAAGCTTCCCAGTCCTCTGTTCCTTAATAATCTTACCAAAATGTCAATATTCATATCACACTGCAGTTCTTAAAGGAGATACAGGGCAAATTCTCAGAGAAGACGTGGGTCAGGATGGCCTCCAACCCAAATCCCTCTTTCTTGAGGAAAAATATTCCTTGTCAAAAATAACCTTGGTAGTCCTATAAAAAGTCCAGTCTGACTGGGACGAGAAATTGTGGATATAATTTCTTCCAGAGGGTAGGGTTAGATGGAATATTGGATAGGAATTGCTCCCTGTGAGGGTGGTGAGGCCCTGGCACAGGGTACCCAGAGAAGCTGCGGCTGCCCCTGGATCCCTGGAATTGTCCAAGGCCAGGCTGGATGGGACTTGGAGTGACCTGGGATAGTGGAAATGTCCCTGCCCTTGGCAGGGGTTGGCACTGAGTGGATTTTAAGGTGCCTTCAACTCAAAGCATTGTCAGTTTCCATGATTTTGAACATATGTAACCATGCTCTGAAAAGAGCACACAATATTCCAACATTTGCAGCTCTTGCAGCCTTTAGCTCTACTGTAAATACTTATGTGAGTATCACTTATATTCTGTTGCCTTGGATTGACAACAGGACAAAAAGGAAACTCTAGGAAATCCCAGGAGGGAGAGTATCACAGCTACCACCCCAGAGAACCATCCAGACCTGGGATGGGCTTGATAGTCTGGGAGGACTTTCCCAATCAATCCCTGATTGATTCTGGGATCCTGTAAGTTTGGAGAGGATTGCTGAGTTTAATGAATTCAGTTGTTAAAAAAATCAAAGTATATGAAATTTCTCCTGATTCTGAGGATGCCAAAACAGGAATTACCACCATGTGGGATTAGGTCTTGTTTATTTATTCCTTCAGAAACTGTCTGACAAAATGCTTCCATCATATCATCCTTAGGTATTTGGGACAACCAATGCAGCCCCAAACTATGCTGACAAACAATGAAATAAAGCTAAGGTGGTAAGAGTTCTCCTTAAAGCAATAAAGCATTATCCTTAAGCTTTGTTTTTCCATCACTTCTTTTCACTCCATCGTGTTTCCAATACTAAGCCCAAGACAGAAATACTCTACCTGAAATACTTAATATCAAAGAAAACAGAAACTTATTCTGCCATTTGATTTTTGATCACAGTCTACAAACACTGCTGCAGCTTTATGTGCTAAATCTGTGATAGCTCAGCCACTCTTCCCAGTCATTAAAACTGCAATGCTTTTCCATGTAGGCTTTTCACATCTCATCTAAATCCATAGCAAAGCCAGGAATTTGCTCTTTGATAGCCAGGGTCTATTTGTAAACTTGTATAAATGGATAAATATATATTTTAATTTTAAATTTAATATATAAATATAAAATATAAAATGAATCATATAAATTTAAACATAAAATATACAATATACAATATGCAATATACATATATGCATATATTAAAAGATAAATATAGATATGAATATAAATATAAATATATATACAAATATGCTGATGTATGTATATTTTTATGTGTACATATGTGATTCCTGGTGGTAAGGATGGGGTGGCCACTCCCAGGGCACTCTGCCATGACCAGATGGGAGTCACACATTGTTTTCCTGACCTGTGAGTATCCCAAATTGTGTTTTCATCATGCTGTACTAAAAGCAAAGGTGTCTCTGTTCACTGCTGATCCAGCTCCTGAACTGGAGCTTCCTTATTCATCCACTGACAGCTCACGTGCTAGGTGCAGATAAGAAAAACCCTCCAATTCTGTTACTGGAATAATAAATCTCAGTGCCAAACCCCAGTCTTCATTCCTGCATGGTATTTTATGATATTGCCTTTCTGTCTCCTTGATGAATAAGCCAGCACAGTCTCAAAGGAATGGTATTTTTGAGAGTTTGTTTTTTTTCTCATGGAACTCTAGATTTTCAAAATATGCTGAAATAACACAGGCATTCATCTTCTGGAAAGTTTCTTCTCTTTAACTAATGCTGGCAATTAACTGAAACCTTCATGTAAAAGGCAACAGGTCTCTAAAGATTAATAGATATTTATATTTCTGAGGGAGGCAAATAAAAAATCACTTTCAAAAACCATTTGTGAACTTAATTCTATTTTTAGTCGTGTTATTTTGTGAGGGGGAGGGGTTTGTTCTCTAGGGTTTTTTTGTTCTTTGGTTTGTTTGGGTTTTTTGCCTGGGCATAGTAAAAAGAAATTTCTGCCCTATAGTTCATCACATGTTAAAATGTAGTTTTTAGAGTTCTTACTAAGCCACTTTAAGAGTTTCAGTGTTATCAGCAAGTTTCCTCTATGGTTTATAAGACAAATCTTAACAGGCACTCTTGTTGCCAATTTATGTGGGATTTTCACAAGGCTGACACAAAGCAGTTACGGAGTCAGAGTTTCACAATAGGCATTTAGTATTTGCTTTTATTTGCCCTTAGCATGTTTTCTTTCATTAGTAAATAGAACTGCATAAAAACATGTGTTTATGTTTTTAATCGGAATTCTTTGCTATTAAAAAGCCAAATATTAGACAGCTAAATTAAAGGAAATTGCCATGTACTGTGGCTGTTCTTATCTACAACCTGTTTTTCTTCTCCAGACAATTGCATTGAACACATTAAAAAAACCCCACCTTGTCTAGAGAATTTTGTCTACAAAGCTGTGCATATCCTTAAAATAATGTGTTTACCATTTAAATGCAACTCTGTGGTTTTGAGTCATATGTGAGGAGACCCAAACAGTGAAAAACCTGGTGAAGAGATGAGAGAATTTTCCAGAACTCCAGTTCTCATTCTGTGAGAGTAAGTTTGGTTGTTTCACCCAACACTGTATTTTATATTTGTGGCTCATCAGGCATTGTTGTGAAGAACCTCTAACTCTTCAGAACAAAGAGGACTCTGCTGTCTTGATCTCATTTTGCTGTGGTTTCCCTGAGAAAAAAGGCAATCTTGTTCAATTTCTGCTTGCAAGCCTGCCTGATTTCCTTCTGCACTTTTGATTTGATTTGGGACATTACAAGATTTGTGGGGTTTGATTACAGGACGCGTCTCTGTATTAACATAACATTACACCGTTCTGACAATAACAAAAGACTGTAAATTTATCATAAATTAAATACAGGATATGATAAAAATCAGGCCATTGAAAGCTAAAGTGTGACACAAAATCAACTCAACCTATTGCAGAATTAGGAAACAAAAGGAGGTTAAAACCAGAGTTTATCTGGTTATAACAAACTCTGTTGTGGAGTCTGAATCTCTTGTGTGAAGTTCTGGAATCACAGAATCACAGGAAAACACCTCCAAGATCACTGAGTTTGACTTGGACTGAACAGCACCATGTGGAGGGACAAGTTTTATAGTTAAAATCCTTCCAAAATTTCACTTCTTGATCTGTGACTATTTTCCATCCAGAATAACTGTTGTTTCTAAAAGAGTAGGAAATGCAAAAAGATTATTTTCCATAATTTTGAAAGTTCCTTCACTATGAAATCACAGTTTCTGAATCTGTTTTCCTCCTACACTTCAATCCAAATTCCCCAAGTGCGGAGTTTGCCATATCCCATAACAGAGAGGAGAAAGTGTCACCTCATTGATTATACAGTTTGAATTAATTCATTCATCTCATTAGCGAATATACTTTTATCTTTGAATTTTTTTCATCAGTTCTAGAAGTTATTTTTTGCTGATTTCCCTGTAGTGCTGCTGCTCATGGTAACAGAATCAAATGCCTTATGATGAGATGTTTTAATACTACCTAACTACTTGCTCTGGGATTAATGGTTCAGATTAAATCTCATTATGTTTATAGTTTCTTACCAGGTATTTTTTCTTGATTAAAGTGTCAGTTATAATAAAAAAAAAGCAAGTTAGACATTCAGAAGCATCAATATTTCATTAATCAGCCAATATAACTTCCTTTTGGCCAGCTAGGTATTTTGAAAATCTTCCCTGAACCCCTTAATCAAGTGAAATGAACCCTACAAGGAAAAAAAAGAAGAAAGCAGATATTTTTTAATCCAATGTTATAATTTACACTGTAAAGAGGGTGTAAACTCTGTCCTTTTCAGATCCCTTTTGCTGAAAGACAAAACTAAAGACTGTCCCAAGTTGCAAGGGACCCACAAGGATCATGAAAGTCCATTTCCTGAGAGAAGTTCCACTGTAAATGTTGTTATCACATGACTAGAAGTTAATGGATTTATTTCTCCTAACAAGTGTGTTTTTCAGTGTTTGATCCCATATAATCAATGAAATGTTACTCAGGAATCACTCGTTACAGCACTGCAGGCAGATAGTAAATATTTTCAGCTAATTTAAAATAGTTACAACTATTCAACCCCTTCTAAGGACAACATGTAAATCAATGTAGAAAGCACCACCTGCTTCCATCCAAGCTTGGTGGAATCATGAAAACACATTGAAAACAAGAACTTGTGGTCTATAAACTAAATAATGCACAAACCCTAAGAAATACAGTCACAACAGAATGACTGAAATCACAGAATTCCAGAGGGGTTTGGGTTGGAAGGAATAGCTCATCTGGTTCCTTTGCCTCGGGCAGGGATATCTCCCACTGTCCCAGGTTGCTCAAATACCAAGTCTTGGCATAGTCCTTTTCCCCCCACATGCGATCCTTATTATAGATAAAGTTTAGAGTACAAATTTATGTCAAAATTCAGCAGGCAAAAGCAGGTCCTGTGATTTATTTTTTTTTTAAGGGAGCAGAATACTCTTGAGAGATGGAGTGGAGAGCACTAAAGTTTCATACTTTCTGCCACAAAAACATGCGGAATGAGTTTTACCCCCAGGGTGAACTTGTAGATGGGTCAACACTCATTTCCAAAGGCAGCACTGAGCACCCCAGGCAGCACAGGGTATGTGTGTGTGCTGCAGGGAGCCTCCCAGCAAGCTGGTCAGGGTTTGCTCAAGTGACAACTCTGGAGAGCATCACTCAGCTCTGACAAAAATCATCTCAGAATTCAAGCAGTTGCAGCCAGTAAAGCTTTTCATGAGAGTTACAGCAGCAAAAATCTTGAAACACAGCTCAAAAGTAGCAATGGATTAAGATAATCAAGATTTTCTTCCCTTTGGCATTTTTTGCAGCTGAGTTAATTATAGATGAGCTGATTAAACAATTCAATGTCTGATATATGTAAATGGTATCAAAAAAGCTCTATGTTTACACTTGCATATAAGCAGAAAGAAATTCTGTCAGCCTTGAAAAACACAGGTGAAAAACAAAGAAGAGTATTTCCAGTGGTAGGGAATTAGATGTTTGGAGTGGAATTGAACACTTTACATGCTCTCAGGTATTGCCAGCACAAAGATATTTAGCACAGGTGTTTGTGCAATCATGGTACATTATGCAAATTAACAGTGAACAATGGGCATCCAACAGTTCTGCTTTTATGTTTGAATATTTTATTTTCAATGTAAAGAGTTATGGGACGATGGGCCATAAGATGCCTATTTTAAAAGCCTTGCTAATGTTTTTTCAAATATTTCTTCATTTCTTCAGTTGCTGTATTACTGGGTTTTGAAAGAGACTATTTAGTACAAAGAAATCCTACACAGATTTTTACACACTGAATTTGAGCCAAAAATGTTTTTCAGGCTATTGCAGCATTGGAATTGTTCCCCAAATGTGACTTGCAGACATGCAGCTGAAAACAATACAGATACAAATGAGTGAAAAATCTTGTCATTCTAATTCCATAATACTTTTATTTACCTGATTCAGTTGCTTGAGGGTCATTAGAAACACAAAAGAGTGCCATATTTTTTCAAATATACATTATTCCTAAAAGTCTTTGAGGACATTTGGGAACACCAGTTTTTATTTACTTTATGAAACCTTCACAGAAAATGTTACCTTGGTAAAAAGCTGTGAACAAATCTGCTCTACCATTGTTAAGTGGCACAGTTGAGTTTGGACAGTCTTTGTTTAGCTGGCACAAACTGCATGAACCCCAGTGGCCTCAAAAGGCTTCATTTATTTTGCAAGAACTAGACCATTTTGTTTTCATAGGGAATATTTGTTGTGTGGAAAATATCCCTTAGCTATCCAATGGTTGTGTCCTTGCTTTATCCAGCTGCTGGTGAAATGCTGCTGGAAAGGCAAGATAAGTCTCTAACTCTGCTTTAAGACTCAGATTTATTGCTGAGTGACACTGCAAAACTGCATTTAAATTATCTGCCCAGATTATCTCAGAACCTTAGAATGATTTGCATTGGGAGGGACATTGAAGATCACCTTTTTCCAAGCCCTCCTCCACCAGACCAGGCAGCTCAGTCCTCTTAATAAATATTAGCATTAATATTTTCAACAATTTTCAATAAACTTCCTTAAAACCTGATATTTCTATTCTCAAGTGCCTTTAAAAACTCAAGGAAGAGTGTCATATATATTATAATTGAAATTACTTTACTTCAAGTAAATGTTCCTGAGCATATTTTGTAGCATTGACCCAACTGGGTTGTCAATCTATTAGTTCAGTTTCCCTTGTAGCTTTGAATTTAAAAGGTAATTGTCTCAAAGGAATTATTGCAATGAGCACAGGAAGAATAACTCACAAGAAGAAAATGCAGCGGTGCAAATGCAGACAATTTATTTACACAAATAGTAAGTAAAGGCTGCTACAGGTTTTGGAAATACGCACATGGAAAAGATCACCATACAAAGCAAATTTAGAGGTACAACCTCTTAAGACTGATTTCCCCAAAATAAATATCTGAAATAAAGTTACAGTGATTTCATAATTATAAGCCGCACCTATTTCTTTGATGAATCCAGCCTACACCAGTAGTGCGGCTAATCATCAGGTACGGCTTATTTATGGACAAATCCCAGCGAAATGCCAACTTGGAAGTGAGAGCCGGCCAGGGAGAGAGCTGCCGCGGGGCTGCTGCTGGGTGGGCGGTGAGCCAGAGCCGCTGGCGAGCGGGCAGCGGGCCGCCGCTGGATTGGCGAGGCCAGCGCCCCTTTGCCGAGTTCGCACAGGCGAGCGAGCCGCCTCTGCCGCCGCAAGCGAGGCGCCACCGCCTTCACTGTCACTCCAGAGAGCAGGCTCGCTGCTGCCGGAGCCGCCACCTTCGCACTGGGGAGGGAGCTGCCACTGCCGTCTTTGCACGGGCGAGTGAGCCGCCACTGCCACTGAGCAGGCAGGGGCCGTGGCAGCCAGCACTGGGGGCGGGAGTGTCGGGGCCCATGGCACGGAGAGGGCACCTGGGGCTGCCTATAAAGGCTTCACTGGTCTATGAAAACTGTTTGCAACTTGAGCACCTGACACCTAACCCCGCGCTGGCGCCATTCTGTTACTTACTCACTACTTTCTCGTACATGAATCCTCGCTTAAAAAAAAAAATAACGCAGCTTATATTTGGGTGTGGGTTATATATGGACAAATACCGTGGTCTACCCGACTACCCGGATGTGTGGTTTATAATCAGGTGTGGCTTATAATTTGGAAATTACTGTAATTACCAGTTACAGGGGAGGAAAGACAAATAAGTCATGTATTAGCCTCTAGAATCAAGCTCTAGACAAGGACCATGTATTGAGCACTCATAATTCCCTCTGTTGCTCCAGCAACAGGGAAGTAACAGGGGGTGAAATTGGCTTCATTTTAGATAAGGAATAACAATTTGCAGTTCTTCAGTGTTCATTGGTGAATTTACAGAAGGGGCATCCTTTGGCAGAGGAGAGAGAACTGCTTTATCTCCTACAAGAAAGGGAATCTGGATTTATTACGTTCGACAGTCAGGTGGATTAATAGGAACATAAACTATTTAGAGGTGTAACACTTAGCTACTCTCCCAGTTGTTACTATTTCTTAAATACTCAACAAACTATTAAGTACTATTAGCTGCAATTGTGCTTGGGAAGACAGGATGAGGTTTAATGTTAATGGTTGTGTTATGTCAATTAATACATACAAAACTCAAAGTCCAGAGCCCTAGGATATTCTTTATGAGTTCCTGTGGTTCTTCCCCTGATTTCTGTCTGAAATTCATTCTTTCTCACACTCTCTTGCCCATTTCTTGTTGTGTCAATCTGACTTTTTCTTAGTGCTTACTCTTCTGATGTGTCCAGAAGGGACAAATCACATCCTGGTCATTACTTTAATTTCATTTTCTTCCTAATAAAATTGCTTTCTCTTCATTTGAGTACAAAAAGGACCTGTTTATTAAACAGTCCAATAAACTAATTTATTATAATTTTACAGTTATAGGATGGAAGGCACTGCTGTAAGTTGTCTAGTTGTCATGATTACTGCAGTGCAACAATTAAAAACAAAGAATCATTGGTCCAGACCCCTGCCTCAAACATGTAAAAGCAAATACTCCTGAAATAAATAAGTTATGATCAATAAACAGGATGTTTTATCCATAATGAAATAATGTCAAGAGCTATTATTTTTACGACCTTATCTACTTTGGTTATAAATTGAGGGTGACTTTCTGTTAAGAGCATCCTTTTGCTTCCAATCAATATGAAGTTATTTACATATTTGCCCTCTGAAAAATCAGTATTATTGGACTTAAAACATCAAAAATTCTTTCCTTTGAAGAGAGTTTTAGCTGAGTCTAAGCTTGCACTTAATCATTCAGGCTGTGGGCTCTGATACCTGAACTGAGTGCATAGCAACTTCCTGGACTATATGTGCAACCAGTTTCACATTGGTGAGGGGGAAAATGATACTTTCTCCTTTAAAAAAAAGAGTATTTATGTCAATGTTCCTGTTTTCCCAGGCACAGGATAGGGCTGTGGGATGAGGTAGTTAAGTTCTAGGGAATGCTATTGCCTCTGTCTTTCTTATTATTGAAAAACTAAATAATTGATTAAGGAAATGAACGGAGACAAAGGAGACTTTCAAATACAGCAGGAAATGACATGACAGTTGTATTCTCTTCATTAGTGTACCTATATATGATGCAAAAAACACGACTTAGATGTTTTGGATGTAGTAATTTTGCCTTCCAATTCTCTAAGTACTGAACTGATGGTTCTGAGATTTAACAGTCTTGTAGAGAAATCAACTTTTCCCCACTAAGGATGTCTCAAGGACATTTCAAAATCTTATTGCTTCACTGGGTACCTGTAATGTTCTTACAGTGCTTGCCTTAAGATGAATAACACTTGAGATCCTTCTAGCTGGTTATAGGAAAAAAAACCTCATAAAATGCTGCCTTAGTAATGCTGGAACCTTCAGTAATTATTTCTATTGTAATCTGGTAATTGTGTTTTCTCAGCACATGGAGGGATTAACATCCTGTTAACAGGATTAATATTCCTGTTCCTTTTGTACACTTTCCCCAACATCTCATACCTTTAGAATATTTTTGAAAGAACATTTCATGAGGCCATAGTTAATCAAAACACAGGCTTGAGAAAAGAAGAACAAGTGGATTTTTCTCATGCCCTTTCCTTTGCATGTCTTCAGTGTTCAGAATCACAAATAAAGTATTTGTGTCATATGTACTGCTATAGACATAAACACAGAGGTTAAATTTTAGGGGCTGTTTGGTGTCTGGATAAAAAGGTTCAGTTTTATCCTTCACACAAATATATATACAAATGTTTAAATACATGCTGTGAAAGTGAGCCAATGTAAATCCCATGTCCCAGAGAGCCCTGCATGCCAGCTGATCAAGCTTGACACCTCAGGGATGGGGCAGCTTCTCTGGGAACCTCGCAGGGAAGGAGCTCTTCCCAACATCCAGGTTGACCTTCCTGTTGTTTCCCCATAGTCCAGCCCTAAGGGTGAGTGAGCAGCTTTTTTCTTGCTTTGTCGGATCTATGCCTTTGGTTTTTTTCTGTGCCTCTTTTGTTTCTGGTTTCTATGTTTTTGCTCTCAATTTCTCAATTGGTCCCAGATAATGTTGCTGGAATGAACACTTTCACATGCCCTCATCAGCTGGTTCTCATCACTAACTCCCTTACTTGTCAGTCAGGTTTGTGTCCTTGTGTTTATGGCTTCCTGATTCACTTATTTCCCTTTTTTGAAAAGGCTCTTGACCAGCTGTCCTTAAAGGAGCATACATTCCCATTCCACATACCTTACCCAAACCGTTCAGTTGTGCTTCATTTCATGTTGTTATGGAAACAACAGGAGTATGAAACAGAACTTAGATACCAGTGCAGGGGGAAAAAAATCATGTATTCATGACTTTGTGTATCTAGGAACATTCCCCACCCTGTCATGATATCTGGCAATGAGGATTTGCTTCCGACTTTCATCTCTACTCAAGTTTAGAATATATTTAGCAGTCAGTGGTGATTTTCAAAGCATTTTCACTGTGCCTGTGATCTCTTTGATTCCGCTGCTAATCAATAAATGGACTAGTGCTTCGACTGACATTGTGCTCTTGGGATAAGGCTAGATATGTACAACAGTAGCAGCTTTCTGTTTAGAAATCTTTGCTTGTCCTTTGGAGGTACAGCAGGCAGCAGCAGAACCTCGTGCAACTTACACCTTATAGCAGTTTCTGACACCACTTGAAGTGAGCAGCCTTTAGTGAGAGCAGCTCTAATAATTGGAGTTGGACTGCAGAAAATCAGAGTCTTGGTCAGCAGAGAGAATGCTCGTGCTCAAGTTTCTACAAAGAGTCTCAAGCTCTTATGTTCTCTTTCAGGTTTCAAGAGTCTACTAGTTTGAAGACAAACCAGTGGGAAATTCCAAGTCAGAACTGCAACTAGATGGTAGATGGTAGATGACGATGGAAAGCAAAGCAATGCAAAAAGGCAAAAGCAATGGCAAAACCCCTAGCCTAACAAAAAGGAATGAAACTGAGTCATGCTATCAAAAACTTTTAGAGGTTTGTTTTTTGTTTCTTGTGGGGTTTTTTTTTTGTTTGTTTGGTTTTTTGGGTGGTTTTTTTTTGTTTGGTTTTGGTTTTGGTTTTGGTTTGGTTTGTTTTGTTTAGCAAGCTAAAATTATTTCATACGTGCTAACCCTCAGTAATCTGAAACAGACAGCAACTGCGCTGCTGTCCTCAGCTGGGTTCACCCCATGGAAAGGAGGGTGGAAAAAACTATTAAATCAGCTGTTGCCTAGCCAAGTACAGGCAATATTAACATCAGAACCCCTAACTGAGAAAAAGATAAATACCCTGCCAGACAACGTGGCTGGTAACACACCTGCACAGGATTTTGTGGAGATGGAACAAAGGCCCAGTGAACCATACAAGAAATCCAGTCTGATTACTGAGATGATAAGCCACTACCAGCCTCAAATTACTTGCACAATGGAACTTAACAACAAAAGGATGACTTGACAGTCATCTCAGAATCCAAGTCGCCTGCTGAATGGACTCTTGAATCAGCTCCAGGGAACAGCTCCAGCCTGCAGAGCACACAGTTAGTCAAACTCTTGGGTCCAGAAAACCATATCACTAACACTAGACCCTTGGCAGTAAGACCTGCCCCCCATAATCTTGTGGGAAAGAAACATTTTGTCCCAGTGGGCAACACTCCTAGAGTCAAATTTTTAATTGAGTCACTGAACAAAGAGAAACTCTTAAACTGACCTAGAAAACTGATAAATCTGTATGGAAAAGGCCACTGCTGCAGCTATCCAAACAGCCAGCTTTATCCCAACCAGGAAGAAGATACAGAGACTGCTATGATTTGTTTTGTTATTAGAGCTTTTTCTATGTTTATACATCCTTTTTATTTGGTTAACTGATTTTGTTATATTGCAGGCATTGTAGAGAAAGCTGAAAATTCATTTCTAAATATACTTATTAATGATCAGTTATTCTCTTTGCTTAGAATTTTAATTTCTACTTCTTTGCCAGGATTCCTAGCAGAAAGTAATATGCAAGCTAACACCCCTGTGGCACAAAGAATAATGTAAGAATTGTAAGATTTAGAACACTGCTTACCATCAAAGAACTCCATATGGTGCACATATCATATGAATTTTTATTCAGATAATGTTGCAACAATCTTATAGAATGATAGTTTAATTGATTTTGTCATGCAAATCAAGTTATTTAGTTTATGTAGCTTTTCTTTTCACTCTCAATTAGAGAGTTGCATATTCATTTAATCTTCTTCTTACTTCTTATTCTACATGTCTTTCTATTTTAGTTACTATCTACTAACTTTTACTAACCTTTTAATACTCAATCTTATTTTCAAAAAATCTTTAAAGCTATTATGTGTGCTAGCCAAAATATTTAGTCCAGTCCACCCAGTTCCTGAAACTTCCCTCCCCACACCTGCATAAAAAAAGACACACTACATTTCAGAAGGCTAAAATCTGTTTATTACAACAACATGCTTTTATAAACTCCACAAAGTTTACTCTTTATTCATTGGTTACAATAGATCAACATAAGGTTCACTGGTGTAAAACCATCTCCACCTCTGGTTTTCACAAAACTTTTCTAAAAGTACTTTTCCCAGCTGCAGGTTTCTTCTTGCTTATTTTCTTCTCCTTCTCCTCTTCTCAGTCTCCATACCAACAACCTTGGTAAAATTCCTTTCCTAAGTAAACCTTACCAATTAACTGGCTCACAGACTAGCTGTAAGCCCCCTTCCATAATATATATATTTAATTTAAAAAATAACTCCTTTATGGAGCCAAATTTCCTATTTAGTACTATTTAGTACTAAACTATTAGTACTTTTAACTATTTAGTACTTTTCTAATACCACATAAACACAGTTAAAAGAGAGACCACCTTTTCTAATCAAAGATCTAGAATTCAGTCAAATTCTTAGGCCTTTCCCACTAATTACTTGGAGAAGAAAACATGCTTGTGTCTCTACAGGTAAAGGACCCTGCTAGGTTCCAGCAAAAAGTATAAAACCATATCTACAGCATTTACAGGAACATCAAGATGCACCACAAGATGAAACCTAAAGGGAATCTGAGAACAACCACCTACCTGCTGCAGAATTCCTTATACTTCCCTTCCTTAGCTTTCCCACAGATTCTCCCATTAAATGACTCCAAAGGACTCCTGCTCACTGCTGCCATCCTGATCAGCTCCCTATTCCTCACAAAGACTTGGATAATCCCTCAGCCAAAACAAACTGTATGGGTACCTCTGGCAAAAGCCATAAAACAAAAACACCCTGTGCTTGTCTGTTGCTAGCCCTGGTGACCCCTTTTCCACCTGCCTGCAGATGGATGGCCAGTAATCAATAATGCCACCCATATGAAAGGTAACAATCCTAATGGCATATGGAAACACAACCCGGTGGAGGCCTGGGATCACTGGACCCAGAAGTTCCTGCATATATCACTTGAACCCCAGGAGCTAGAAATTCTCAGCTCAGCTTCTTCGTCGCTCTCTTTTCCATCTGTGTTTATAATACAACAAAAAAAAAAACCCTTAAACTGTATTTTCCTACAGTATAATGAAAAAAACATTTTGCAGTCCTTTGCAGTCAAGTAATTTTAGATTTTATAGTGGCTCTATGCTTTTTTAATGCATATCTGGGTTCCTTACATCCAGTCCCTTATTGAACTGCATGAATAAGATAATTACTTTTATTCTGAAAGAATATGAAGATAAAGAAACTGATCATCTGCTGCTGACAATCCAAGCTTCTCATTCTGAACAAAGTCTTTCTTGATATTAAGTAGATTTCATTTAATTAAATTCATAATGACACATAAAGAAAAAGGTCCTTTCAGCACAGAAGAGCGGGAACTGACCACAAGAACTTCCTTTGTTCTGGTATCTTGGGCACTTTAGGATGTTAGAAGCAATTAATTGTTGTTGGCTAATTTAATCAAATGCACTGCTCTTAAAAGATCTCAAGGGCCACTTAAATAATTTTAGAATATGAACAGCCAAGCTAAGCAGTCTCCACTCTGGTACTGAATAAAATACTTGCCCGAAAACAACAAGACTGTTTTATAACCATTCGGTGTTCCTAGTTGGATAAAAATGCAAGTGGGATAACACTGTTTAAAGACTTAAGAGCTCAGCAAAATGAAAGAAAACCAAATAATAACCAGAAGAAAACAAACAAATATTTTTTTTTTCCTACAAATTCATATTAGTTGCTTAGTCCATGTTCTCCCCTTCAGCAGGCACTGTTTTGTAAAATAAATACAATGGCTGATTTGATAACATCTCCTGTGACTTTATCTGAACAGTTCCCAAATGCATCCACTTCCCCCTGTCACCTTCTCATTCAGGAATTAAAACTGCTTAACAGTGCTAAATAGTTTCATAAAAGCTTCTCTCTCTAGTGCACATAATTGCTTAATTGGATTAGTGAAATATCATGTGCTGGTCATCTACATAAATATTAACAGAAAAATTTTGACTTATAAACATCCTGTAAATAGACACAAATAATAAAAAACATCAATTCTTCCATTTCTGAACAAAAAAAAATCTCTTATTTTTTTTTTCCCAGTTACATCATTTGGACTAATACCAGAGAAATAGTCATACAAGAATGTAAGACACCTTTTCCCTCCATGAACCTTCTACAAGTATTTTAGGTGAGGTCATGGGGTCACACATGGCAAACACATGGAAATGACAAGCATTGTTCCTTGCTTTTCCTGTGAAAGTGCCTATTTTCAAAATCAGAGAAAGGTAAATCTTATAAGAAGTGTGCTGCTTGAAAAAAATTCTTGTAGAGGTTGACTGCAAAGCCTGAGATCAAAAGATAACATTGGTGACAGCCATGGAGGCTTTCTGAAGGATGTACAAGCTTAACAAAAATCTTCACCTGTTTCAATTAAAGAAAAACATTTTGGCACCTCCCAGAAGCAGAAACTTTCTGGAGGTTTTGCTTTCTGGCTTCTCAGACAAAGTAATTTTTTATTAAAAAAGACATGACTTTGATTACATATGCTTCAGACAGGCCTTGCTTTATGTTTGATTTTGATAGAGGGTTTCCAGTATTATACCTGATGGATTTTCTAGAAATAAATTCTTGAGGATTAGCCCTGCTTTATTGCAGATGTTTTCTGAAGCAAGCAGCAATCCAGAGATATGTCATTTATGCTATTACAGGCCTGCATCTCTGCTGAAACGAATGGGGTTTTTTTCTTAGATGATTTGCTTTGACAGCAGAAAAATGCATTTTAGAAGAGAGAAACTGGTCAAAAGGTCTATCAAGAGTACCTGGTTTATTTATTTATTTATCTATAACTTTCAAAATTTCTTTATTAAATTTATTAACTGAAATCCATGTTTAGATATGGATTGTGTCAGTGATACACACAAGAGTTGTTATGTACTTTAATTATGGAAGTCTGATCCTGAAGAAAACAGTAACATGAAAACTTTGAGCACCCACATCACTCTTCATCTCCCCAGTCTGAGTTAGTGCTTGAGTTTCCACCAAGAGTGATGTAGAAACAAAAGGAATGAGCTGATGTTCTATGTCTTGTTATTTGCAACTTGAAAACCTCCCTGTGCAGAGGGATTTCTCACCACAGTCACCTCAGAGCCTTTGAAAGTGATGTGATGTTCTGAGGAGGGTCCTGCTGCCAACACTCCTCCCTGTCCTCACAGGGAACTTCTGAAGTAGTGAAGGCAATCTGAGGAGGAAATAAGACTTGAATCAGTTACAGTAATTCCAAAACTATAAGGCGCACCGGACTGTGAGGCGCACTTCCGGGTTGTTGGCAAATTTCCGAACTTTGTCCATATATAAGGCACAGTGGACTATAAGGCGAACTTTCTTTTTTGCAGTGGGGATCCACGTGCAACAAAGTAACAAATTAGTAATGGAATCACGTGATCGCGGGGTTTAGTGGCGGGTGCTCAATTTGCAAACAGTTTTCACGGATTGGCGAAGCCTTTAAAAGCAGCCCCAGGCGCCCTCCCTGTGCCGCGGGCCCTGGCACTCCTGCTCACTCCTGGCGCTGGCTGTTGTGGCTCTTGTGGCTCGCACTTCCAGGTTGGCAAATTTCCAAATTTTATCCATATATAAGGCGCACTGGATTATAAAGTGAACTTCCGGGTTTCAATCAAAATTTTAGTCAAAAGGGTGTGCCTTATAGTCGTGAAATTACTGTATCTGTTAAAATCTTAGAGAAACCAAGCATGAACTTATTTTCACATAGACTCTAAAGCATGGACTCTTCCTCCCCTTGTTCATGCCAATTCATTTCTCATTTTTGCATCCAGCATGACATAAATTAATACCAGCAATACATTCAAAGGAAATGTGAGGCTGTGATTTCTCTCTCGTGATTTTTAAGTAAAAGTCCGTTGGTGGCTGTCCATGGTGACATATTCTATGGCTTCTGGATATGAATGTGTGATGTTCCCTCTGACTCAGCTACAGGAAAAGATCATTCTGCCTTTTAGGCTTTAACTCCTGAGGAGGTGTTTCCTGGAGTCACTCTGTGATCTTAGCTTTGTTCACACATTTAATTGCAATTATACCAATCCTTGTACTTTGGTAATAGCCTTAATTGGGTAGCAGGAGCAGTAGCGGTAACAGGATTATTTCTCAGATCTCTACTAGGAAATCTCTGCTGCTTCTGTTAGCAGAGTAGGAGGCTCAAAAAGTTGGGCAGTAAGAGTAAGGGCCATAAATGACTCCTATGGAACTAGTTTATTGATTCTGGCCTTTTTTGCTGTGAAGGATTTCATGTTGAGAAACAAAGCCAGTGGTCTTTGCAAGTGTGCTGGATGGTATTTTGCAATGTGGAATTGTTAAGGCTGTTTCAGGCCATCAAGTCCAACCACCATCACTTTCCCACAATCCATGTCCTCAAGTGCCACATCCACAAGTTTTTTGAACACTTTCAGGACTGGTGACTTCCTCACTGCCTGGGCAGCCTGCTCATTCTAATTCTCATTCTGCTCATTCTTTTCTCTTAAGTTTTCAAGTCACTATTGGGAGCCCACTAATTTTACTATAAGAGCTCCTATTAAAATGTACAGGTTTATTTTAAATGACTTAACTATAGCTACTTAAAGTGCATAGATTTTACAAAAATCACAGTAATTTCACACTCATAAGCCTCACCTGGATATAAGC
>VRYO01001717.1:5010689-5022982 GCA_009812075.1 Sialia sialis | reverse complement strand
CATTTGTTTGTGTTTTTTTTAAATACAGAATCCTCTCACACCTCAAGAATTCCAAAGAGGACTTGCTGAAGTAAATACTTGAAGATAGTATTTCAGAAATAAAATGTGATCCTTGTGTTTAAACAGTGGAGGAATTTGGACTTTATATTAGTTCTGTGAATCCTTCTGGCTCTACAGCAGCACCTGGAAATACACATGATAAAGATCAATTTTTGTACAAGAATCATTGTTCTTGGATGGTCCAGCACAAGGCAGCTCCAAATCTTTGGGGTCTGCTCTCCCTGGAGTCACAACCCATCAGCCATCAGAAGGCTATGGTTACCCTGTAGTACCTGGAACTTGTGTTTGTCTCACATTCTCTGTTCCAACTCACAGCAGAAAAAAACCTGAGCACTCTCTTCAGCTGGATCAGGTTTACTGATGTTTACAGACTCTCCAGAATTTCTGGAAAACTGTGTTATCTGTGCAGATCATGGAAATTGGGGGATTGAAGCTTCTGGTTATTTGCAAAGAAGGAAAAATGTACCTCTATAAGACCTGGTCCATGAAAAAAATCAAGAGAGAAATAGCATAATTCCTACAGCCTCAAGATGTTTACCCTGTTTTCAACAACACTGTCTGTCTGAGGAGGAACAATAAAAATTGAGAGGGATTGATCAACTTGGTCTAGTGGAAGGTGTTCCTGCCCATGGCAGGGTGTTGGAATGAGATGGTCCTCAAGTTCCTTCCCATCCCAAACCACTAAAGCTTTCATGGTTCCATGAAATTCAGAAATCTTTTTCTCTGTCCCTGCTTGGTTCTGTGACCTGGTGTTTTCACAGCTGCTGTGCTGCCAAGGCACTCTAGCCACTCAGCAGAGTTCAATACTTCTAAAACTGAGAGCACTCTTTACAGAGCTGAGAGTCTTAAAAATGCAGTAACTGTGTCATTGTGGGATATCAACAGTTCAGCAGTGTGGATTTCACTCGTGCTGTCATTCAGATTTGCAGTGATGCCATGATGATAATATTTTATCACAATGCTCTTTTTATTTTATTCCTTTTGGCCACATACAGCGCTAGTTTGACCTGAATTATCAGATTAATAAATCATATTAATAAGACATGAGAAAATAAAGCAGTCAATCAATTACCAGTCTGGAGGGAACTTAGAAGATTGGCAGCAGTTCTCAGGTCAGATACTTCTCATTCATGGATCTCTCTCCTTTTTTGGAGATTGGAGCTGCCCCTGTGCTGACCCTCAGAAGAAGTTGCAACATCACAGCTCATCACACCAAAGCCAAATCCCTTGTTCTCTAGAAATCAAAATGTGTTTATAAAACTTGATAAAATTTTTCATTGTTTCATGTGTCTATATAACATGAGGCATATTGGAACCAACCTATCTGATTTCAGCTTGCCTCTTTCTTATTTTCCTTCTCTAAAATTCAGATAAAATCACATAATTGAAAATTATATTAATATGTTGGTGTAGTGACATATAAATGAGTTACTTGGGAGGATGCATAGCAAACATTTTGTCTACCTTCCCTCCAGTTTGCTATTGCACTGATCAAGTAACTGAAGCACGTAACCAGCCCTGCTCTTAAAAAGATGAACCCTGGGAACTTTCAAATAATTCAGAAGAAGAAAATGTAACTACAAAAATCTTCAGTCTCAAGACTTTCTGCCCTAAGATGAATTGGAAGACTTTACTCTTTCTTTTGGTATAAAGTTTCTGCTAGTGACCTCAATGCTGCTCAATAACTTCATGTCCCAAAATTGCCAGGAAGAACCTGGGTTTCTCTATCTAGTTGTCTACGTGCTGGAAGTAAATTAAAAAGTTTTGAGGAAAATATAAGACCAGGGTGGATCACACTGAGTGCAAAATAATTCTACATTTGCGCCAGTGTTAAAGTTAAAAATAAGGAAGCATAAAAGCTGTCACTCACACATGCACTTGGCAAATTCTGATAGACCAGGCCCAAACCAGTCAATAACCAGGAGAAGTTGTACATATACATTTGAATAATTATTTCCATCTAACAGGATTTTCACAACCATCTTCTCCTTCATGAGAAAATAATTTCTTAATGCTGTGCAATTCTTGATATCTTTTTCTTACGTATTTGTGGGCATTTTAAATGTAAATACTGATTTCAGCATGGTACAGAATATTTGTAATTTCCAGGTCTTGAAAATGATGTATTGACTACACTGCCTGTGTTTCAAACTCACTTTACATTCAGTGGTGATGTAGTATGAGACATCCATGGTTTGCCATCAACATGGAGAGAAGCATTCTTGTGCTGGACTCATTCCCCAGGGATCTCTTTTGACCTTGCTTGTTAACAGGGTGTTTGTAGTGAGATGCAAATGAATGTAAATTGTTAATACCGTGCTTCTCAGCACCAGGCAGTATAGTGGCCTTGTGTGCATTCCAACACTCTGAAAAAAAACCATAACCCAGGCTATCATTTGCATTCATGAATCCCAGATTCTGAATTTATTGCCTTCCGCCTGCCTTCCGCAGCTCCTGTCCACAGGAGAAACGTGCTGGGGTAATTAATGACACACTGCTTAATAAAACAATGGGACTCAGGCCCTAAAGTTCTGGTACACTTAAAGAGCTGTAGGAATGCTTTTCATTCACAAATTAGGTTTGGCAGGAAGAGGAAAATTCCCTGTGATTTACTGAGGAAGCTGTGTCCTGCACAATTCCATGGGTTGTGGGACATGCTGCACTGGCCTCAGGTGCCTTTCCAGTTGTGACAGCTGATTGATTTCTGCTGTCATTGGGCAGCAGGGCTGTGTTTGCCTCAAGTTTGGGCCTTATTTGAAATACCCAAGTGGAAGATGTAAATAGAGTTCTAGGAATAGGGCTGAAGTGGCCTGTGCTGGGAATGGCTAATAAAGTTTCAGAAGAAGCCATGGCTGCTGGCTTGGCTCCATCCCTGCTGCATGCCCACAGAACAGCTTTCCATAAGGATCTGAGTTGTCTGGCATATTAAATGATTATTTCTTCACTGAATACATTGGCAAAGGGTGGGGAGGCTGACTTGTTAATCAGGTTCAGGGAAACTCATTTAAGGAGTATTGCAAGAAAAGAAGATCGGATGTGTTGTGGAATTACAGAATCACAGGGAGGTTTGGGTTGGAAGGGACCTTGAAGCCCATCCAGTGACACCTCCTCCCCTAGCCCAGATTGCTCCAAACCCCATGGCTCCAACCTGGCCACACCCTAACCTGGCCTAACCCTAACCCTCCCCACCTTCATGGGGAAAAATTCCTTCTCAATATCCTATCTGACCCTGCCCTCTGGCAGCTTGAAGCCATTCCACATCTCCTGTACTCCATCTCTTTTCCCCAGTCCCTCTCCAGCTCTCCTGGAGCCCCTTTAGGCACTGGAAGGGACTATAAGGTCTCCCTGAAGCCTTCCCTTCTCCAGGGGAACACCCCCAGCTCTACCAGTCAGTCTGGCTCCACAGCAGAGGGGCTCCAGCTCTCAGAGCATCACTGTGGCTTTCATGTAACTTTTTCCGGCAGATCAAAATCTTTCTTGTGTTTGGGCCCCCAGACCTGGGCACAATATTCCAGGTGGGGAACTCACAAGAGCAGAGGAGAGGGGAAAAATCAAATCCCTTGAGATGATTCTTGTAGGAATCCCCCTGTCCTATAGAGCAGATTTTCAATTCATTTTATAAAGCTGTGTCACAATTGCACAGAACTGTGTTGATTTTACAGCTCATATACTTAAGGATTATTGCAGATTTTTATCTTTTTTCCTAGTATGAAGAATCATAATGAAAATAATTCATAAAACTATTGAGGGATCTTCAGACACAAGCACCAAAGCCAGAGTTATTCAACAAGCTCAGCATCCTCAATCAGGTAAAGGGATGCAATCCCTCTGTGGCATTGAATCATTTGTAGTGACTGGCAAAATACCCACTGATTTCAAGGGGCTGTGGTCTTGTCCTGCAGATTCCAATGAGTTCTTGTTTAGGTTATAGAGCTCTTTAAACATTTGCTAATGTGATTGCACAGCTCAGCTGAGAGCTGAGCACTGCTGCAAGGCCCTATCCAGGTGCCTAAAGGAGAATCTGATTTCTGTGGAAAACCTGCTTCAGCTGGCAGCTCATCCTGTGGAAGTCCATACTCATATTAAATATTGATTTTGTATCAACACCACGTGGACGATATTGGGCTGTTCCAATCCACACAGCATCAGTGAAGGTGGTGTTTGTGAAATATGTAGAGAGTAGAGATTATGAAATTTCATTTGTCTTTTTGCTGATCTTCACACACATCCTGGGGGGCACCAGGCCCAGCATCACCAGCCAGGGATGCATTGTCCTGCCCTGCCTAACCTGGAATATTTTGTGTAATTTTGGATGTGCAAGACCAGAACAATCTACAGGTTTAGAGAGTGTCTATAGGAGGGACATAAGGTTGGGGAAGGGTCCCGGAGGTGCCATATGGGGAGCATCTGAGGGGCAAAATGAGAGCTCATGTTTATGGTTCTTGCTTTAGCTGACTGATAAAACTGAATCACAGCTCTGAAAGAGAACAAGATTTAGGAGCTAAACTTCCTAATATCTATAATTCTACTTGTTCCCATGAGCTAAACACAGTTTAGGAATACTTTTTTTTGGCATCCTGTGCCTGATTTCTGTAACATGAAGTCCAATCATTGACTGCTTGTTTTCATAGTATAATTTCCCCCCTTTGTGCAACGGGAACTTTCTGAGAAAAAAAATTACGATTTTTTATGAAGCCCAAAAGGTATTCTGAAAGCAGAATATAGTGCTGCTCTGTGCAGTTACTCTTTACGAGGTTTGTTGGATGTTTCTTCCCCTGAGACAAACAAGGACAATTTGATTTTTCAGTTGCTGGGTTAGGTTTAGTCCAGCAGTAATAAGCCTTGCAATGAGATCCCTCATGATTTATCATGATCTGGATTCATCTGGGCTCTCAATGTGCTGCCAAAGTTTTACAGACCTCCCCATGAGGCTGATTATTGCCATACAGGAAAACTGTAGGAAGCCTGGCCAGATCTGTGTAGTTTAAATCTTTGTCAAGGTTTCATTCTGTTTGTAAACCTGTTTTACCTTTCCTCATATTAGCATATGAAAAATCCAGAGTAAGTTTGTTTGGCCTTTCAAAAATAAATTTCCCTAAGACAGTACTATTGGCCAATTAATATGTTGCCTCTATGTGAATGTATGTGCAAAAGAAAGGAAAAATAATACCTGTAAAGCTAATAGAAGTTACAATCATTGAAGCATAGAATCATAAATTTGAAAAGACCTCAGGGATCATCAAATCTAACCTTTCACCAGATCCCACTGCACCCACATATCATAAAGTGACAAAACTACTCACATGAAATGAAATGCCACACAAAATATTATTTTCAAAAGCGAGTCCTCTTCCTGAAATCTGCTTTAGAAAGCTGCAGTATAAAGTCCGAATCAAAATATTGATTAATCAGAGTGCTGTGAATCTGCAGCTATATGACTTGGAGCAGAACTGAGATCTTTGGTGCCACATTTTCATGGAAAAAAAAATACGTTACATGGGGGAAATGGTTCTTTTTTTTCTTTTTTCTTCTGCCTACAAGACTACCCTGAGGAAAAAGCTGGGCCAACAGAAATAACAGAAGAGAAGTATATAAATTTTTCAGAATGTAAAAGAAAAGTCAAGGGAGATCCTGGCTCACAGTTTTACTCTAAAAACTCTTATCTTTGAGGTTCCTTCCAAACCAAAGCACTGCATGACTGTGATTTTATGATTCTGTGATATACTGCATTTGTGCAGTTAGTGTTTGAGGAAGGAAGGGATTCCATGTGCACCAACAGGACACAAGAGCTGTCCACATAACTGTGCAGGCAAGACCTGTGTCCTTTATCATAAAATTAATTTTTAATTGTTATGGGGCTTGGGTTTAGTTTTGATCCTTGACCTGCTCAATATGATGGATGCAGGTCAGCTCTGCTGTCTGCTGGAGAGTGGGGGAAAGGAAACCTACAGCCTTGTGGATGGATTTAATTGGCTTTGGGGTAAAATTGGGAAATTGAACTTGGATATCCCTTTGAGTGGATTAGAAATATCACCAGGAAAGAATAACTTCATATTGTAGAGCACTCACCCCAGAGAGAGCATCTCAGTGATGCAAGGGGTAGGTAAAAGTATGTTATTAGCTGTCCTTTGTGAGTGTGGGAAAAAGATTAGTTCTAGATAAGAGTTAGGAATGATAAATTATATTTACACCTTCAGCTGCTTCTCTGCTCTCTCTTCAAGGAGCAATGAGAAGTGAAGAGGGGTGTTCTGGACTGGGCTGGGTGTTGCACAGAGCAGGCACTGAACCCCAGCTCGTTCTGCCTCTCTCAAAAAAGTGCAGTGATTGTGGCTCTTGTGCCCACTGTTTGCTTGTAGTGCCTCTAGAAAATTATCTTCCAGCCTCCTCAGGAGGCTATAGCAATGGAACAGGGGCCAGAAAAAGAGGAACCTGAGACCTGCCAGCACCACAATGTCTGTTCCTGCCTGGCCCTGGGCAGATGAGCTGTCTTACACAACATTTGGAGGAAATCTGGGGAATTTTGGCATCCTGCACATTGCCCTGCACATCGAGGGACAGGCACTGAGCTGCTGCAATGCTGGTTTTCAAAATAACAGGCACTCAAGCCTGTAATTTCTGCCAATTTATGTATGGTGAGCACAGGACCAGGAAAGGCAAATGCAACATTAAAGCTTGGGAAGATTTTACTGAGACAAAGAGCTCTCGAAGGAAAAAAAAATATTCTGGTGTGACAATTTTGAGGAAAGAAAATATATTGATAATCCAAAATATACAGAAAGAAAAACTGTGCAAAGCTGCACACAAGGCAAATTCATCGAGAAAGGTGGAAGAGGCAGTTCTTCCAAATGTGCTGAGAAGTCTTTCTGGCTAAATTGAATTTGGAGTGTGTCCCAGGTACAAAACAGTGTTAGCCAGAGTGCTCCAGATGGAGATTTTCCTGAGCCAACAGCTAACTGTATCAATGCTTTTCATTGACTTTGGTGCTGCAGAATAAAATGGCAGCAAAATGTCCAACATATGATTCCTTTTATTACTCCTGATGCCATAAGTGACACTTTCTTTGGACTATCACCATGTAGCAATTATTATTCACCGCCATCAGAACTGTTTCCACCTGTCTAATCATGAGTGTCATTGATTAGTTTGATATTTTAGCAATAAAGTAATCTCTGCCACCTGATTTCATCCATCCTCTCTTCTGTAGTTACTACCTCACTTAGGAAAAAAATGAACCAGCATGAAAATAGTTAAAGTTTTAAATCACAGTTAAAATTAAAATACTAATTTCTAAAACTAAAGCCACCTACAGTATGTGTTATATTAATATAAATTCTTCAATGTGACAGAAAAAAATTACCAGGGGAGAAATCTAAAATGAATAACAGCTTGATGCACAAACATTGAAGAATATGGGCTGTATCAATGCATGTTGCTGTAAAGACTCCCGGATTTCTCACAACTCTCTCAAATTTCTCTCAAAAATCCCAGTGCCATTTTACTTAGGATGATCCTGGGAGGCAGAGCTAGCAGGTAATTATTTTTGATAACTTTTTCTTTCCTACCCTCAAGCACTTCTGTATGTACACAGAATATATTTAACACTTCATTATGCAGCAAAAGTTTACCTCACCTACAATTAGAAATAAGTAAGAAATACAGAACAATTTTTTGATAGCAACTTTTCAAAACACACACAATGTGCTGTGGGATTCTCAACCCCAGCACAAAAAAATAAACAAAGAAAACTAGAACATATCATAGACAAGAAAAATCAAATCCTTACTGACAACTTTTGTTTCTGTTCAAGCAGATACAATTTTGGAATTACTGATATATATGAAGTTTTCCTCCACCTTGGAAAAAAGTTCCAGAAAGCTGTGTGCTGAAAATGCTGACAAACCCCTTTCAGAGTTGTTGCCATTGGATGGTAATACAATTAGGTCCCAGAGTAAGGTACAGCATGTTGGTGGTGCAGCCTGTCAGTAATTCTGCAGTGATTTATGGTCTACTACAGGAGAGCACCAACAGGACAAGCAGTGCCACACACCTCAGAAGGACACATTTTCCACTAAATCTTCAAAGGGAAACGTTATAATCAGGTTTTACAGATGACAGATTTTCAAAGATATTTAGGTACCTAGGAGTACAAATAGTTCTCTACTATAATTCTAAAGGATGTAGGAAACTTGGTACCCCTCCTTTTTTTTAGCAAGTGTGGAGTATCCATGAATTTAAAATCTCAAGAGTGATGCAGTATAAAATTAAATAGAATAGCATAGCATAGCATAGCATAGCATAGCATAGAATAGAATAGACGACAATACAATACAATACAACACAATACAATAGAATTTAAAAGGTTTTGTCCTTCTGAGGAGAGGCTGAGGGCACTTGGTTTGTTCAGATGGAGAAGGGCAGGCTGAGGTCAGACCTCAGTGGGGGCTGAGAGGCATCAGAGGGGCAGCTCTGGTCTCTGCTCCCTGTGACAGGGACAGGACCCAGGGAATGGCTGGGGCTGGGCCAGGGCAGGGCTGGAGATCAGGGAAAGGTTCTTCCCCAGAGGGTGTTTGGCACTGATCAGACTCCCCAGGGAATGGGCACAGCCCCCAGGCTGCCAGAGCTCCAGGAGTGTTTGGACAATGCTCCCAGGGATGCTCAGGGTGGGATTGTTGGAGTGTCTGTGCAGGGACAGGGGTTGGACTGATGACCTGTGTGGGTCCCTTCCAACTCAGGATAGTCTGTGATTCTGTGATTTAGTTTCCAGTAAGCAGGCAAGTACAGCTGAAAAGTGCCCACTAAGCTCAGACTAACTCTCCACAGCTCTCCATGGCATTGTTGGGCAGCAGACTCCAAACAAGATTTATGACATGTCAGGAGAATAGAGCAGTAATAATGAACAACTGTAAACAAAGGGCTCTCAAGAAAGACAACAATATTGTTTAAATACCTTATTATATCACTTTGTCTGCAAGAAAAAATGCTAGAAAATAATGTAAAAATAACTTCAGGCATCGCTTACTACACTTCTTGTTCCTCCTCCTCCTTCCTGCTATAGAGTTTTTCTTGCACTGAGTTCTGAAATGTGTTCTCAGCTGCTGATTCAGGTCCCTTCACACATCATTACATCACACCTGTTTAAGTGGTACACTGCTGTACATATATATGCAACCCTGTGCTTGCCTGATACACCTTTTAAATGAATGAGAGAAATAAAAAGGACCAAATAAATTAAAATTTCTTTTACTTCAAAATTTATTTCACTCCACTGTGAAAACCAGCCTGTGGAAAGAGCTGCCTCAAGAGCTGCCTCAAAAGAACAGATGACAGGGAGCTAGACAGAGAAAGACAGATGTGACAGATGTGACACATTGGAGGAAGACTTCCTAATAACACTCCTAATAAATGTGATACCACTCAGCATGGTACAGCAGCACACAGGGATGAAGAGTCCAGTGATAGCTCCCACTTTGATGGTATTTGTGCAAAGAAAAGAGGCATTTTATTTAAAAAAAAAAAAAAAAAGACCTTTCTCCATTATCTTTTCTTTCATAGAAAATCGAAATGATATCTCTTCTGTGCTCATTGCAAAGTGAAATGTACTCAATCTTGATGCTTTTTGGGTAAGCCACAGGATGTAACTGATTTTAGGACAGAACACTGCAATTCCAGAGACCACTAGGAACAGGTCCAGAAAAAGAAGATCAAACTCTGCTCCAGATTCCCACTTCAGATGCTTTTGTTTTGCCCAGTTAGAGTCACACGAGCTTCACTTGAGCTTTTTATCAAAATAGACCAGCTGTGGTTTTGGTGGCATAATTGTGCCACTTCTGATAAAAGTTTTTGTCCAATGAAGTTTTGTATTATCAAAGGAAGCTCCACTTAGTTAATTTCTTGATTTGGTTTCAATTTAGCATCAACCTATTTTTGAATGTCAAGAAACAGAATCAATGAATGCAAAACAATTTAATTAAAAGTTCATCTGACTTTGGACAAAAAAATTTATCAGAAGAGGCAACTGGCAGAATTATGTCACCAAAATCACAATATATTTAATTCTGGTGAATATTTTCAATTCAGCTCCAAGGCAGGCACTGGTCTTTACTTCCTCGTTTCTCTTTCTTTTTGCCTTTTAGATCTTTAGGTTTTTATATTGCATTAATTCCAATAATTCCATTCACACTTCTGATCAAATGAACAAATCTGTTCCCATAATTTAAGAAAAAGTACACCACAGGGAGAGTGGAGATAATTTAGTAAGTTTTAAATTACTTTTCTTTTTTCTCCTCTTTCTGCCTCTGTACAAAATTGTGTAAGCAGTGAAAACTTTTCCCTCAGCTCTGTAATGTGCAAATAAAAACTTCAGAATAGTTATACCGCAACTGCCATTTTTGACCAGGAAGGAATTATTTTACTGGAAGTAAATATGATGTAATTGTAATCTTGGAAATGTAACTTGGATTCTTAGAGTTATTTCAAAAATTAAAATATCTTACCAAATATAGAAAAGGTACGTGTCGTGTTAATAAAATTCCAGTGCTGTGAGTTTAATTTAAAAAAATACAACCTTAGCACAAAGTAACTTGTATAATAATACGATGTAATTGAAATGAATGTATTAAATTGCTTTCAACGACATTGCACTTCATGAGTGGAATGAAAAATCTCATTCCTGCAAGGTCAGGAAGGGCAGACTCCATAGTGGCACTTTGCAAGCTATTTCAGACTTGAGAAAAATCATTAGTCCTGATTATTCACTAACAGGCCTGGGAAAACAAAATATAGGATGGACGTGGAAGTTGTGCCAGTGTGAGCATTTACCAGCATGTTGCTTTTATATTTGTCCTGTCAAATAATAAATTATTGCTCAAATTAAATTGCTCACACTGATCTGGGTTTTTGAGCTGCTATTTGTTTATTCTTACATTAATAACTTATTCCTCTTCTTGTTAGAGTTGCCAAAATATTCACCATTTCAGAAAAGGGTTTTTTTCCTTTGCCTTTGGTCAGAAATTAGGATTGCATATTTGCAAGCAGTAGACTACAAGAGTGTAAATTCTAGACACTACCCTGGGAAAAAAAAATCCTGGATAGACCAGGTGTAGAGAGGTGAAAATGGCTTTAATTTTTCCAGATTATACACCTGTTGAAATTTTCATCTACCATAGACCAGTGATTTTCACTCTGAAGATCAAGGTACCTGAATTTTCACCAGGATTTATGTTCTCATGCAGTGCAACCTTGTATTTCGTAGGACTTTTACAGAACAACTGCACTCTTCTGCAGACTCTGCAAACTACATTCAAAGTATTACAACAGATGTATGACATTTATTCTTAGGGTTTTTATTTTTTTTTTTAATTTCTGTGGCCTAAACCAATTAATCAATTATGATGTCAGAGCTGTGGTTTGTGATTTAGATCAAGTTGATGGATAAGTAAAACTTCCGAAGCCACAGATTATGGAATCATAGAAAGATTAAGGTTGGAAAAGACCTTTAAGATCATCAAGTCCAACTTTCAACCAGCACCACCAGCATGGTCACCACTAAGCCAAATTCCCAGGTGCCACATCTACACCTTTCTTAAACAATTCCAGGAATGGTGAGTCCACCACTGCCCTGGGAGTGAACACCACTCTGGAAGTGTTCCAGAAATCTTCCTAAAAGGTATAGAAACTGTCAATACAGGAGATGTTGTGTTCTGTGCAACTGTTGGTAAAGCTTTTTAATTATGCCCTGGCTTCCAGCACTTGGTAACCAAAATCTCTTTTTCCTTGGGAAGTGATACTGCCCCATTATTATGCCATGAAAAGCAATGCTTTCAAGGAAATTCAATCAATGTAGTAGTAAAAACAGTGGGGCCATTCCCTGCCCTGCCATTGATATTGCACCTCATATGAAATCCCTGTCTCTTTTTTCTGCATCAGAATTGGAATTATTACCTCATTTCATCCACCATCCTGCACTGTTAGTGCTCCCTGCTGCAGATTAAAGGAAAATTTGAATGGTCAAACATTTGCATGTTTAACAGCTGCTTTAGCAGTATGCCCTGCCTAAGTAGGGATAGCAACATCTTGAATAATCCCTGTTTGCAAAAGTTACCGAGAGTGGGAAGGGGGAAAGGGGTCATGCTGA
This sequence comes from Sialia sialis, assembly GCA_009812075.1. NCBI lineage: Eukaryota > Metazoa > Chordata > Aves > Passeriformes > Turdidae > Sialia > Sialia sialis. The sequence continues at coordinate 5,010,789 of VRYO01001717.1, read as the reverse complement.
GTCAGGGGTTGAAGGATGCTGAGACCAGCCTGACTCATCCATCCCAAAATTCAACATTCTGGGGAAAAGCAATATTTCCTGAGATCCTGACAGAGGAACC
>VRYO01001717.1:4982370-5009689 GCA_009812075.1 Sialia sialis | reverse complement strand
TTATTTTATTTCTATACATATATTTGATTTTCCACGCTTCATCCTGTGGGCCAAAGCCATTTGAAGCACCTGTACAGCCCTTTGGGCATAAGCTACTGCCCAAATCTGGGACTGGGATTGGATCTGGCCACACCCAGACTCCCCTCTGAGCAGGAGTTCTGAAAGCCAGGAGATCCTCTCTGAATCTATCATGTTGTGATTCTTTACCACTGATGTAAATGAAATATGTGGGTGTCAGTAGATGCTCAATTTAGACTCCAACCTAAATTGCACAGGGAAGACTTTCCAGGTTAAAAGAGAAGCTGTGATGCGCCACTGTTACGCAAAATCCATTGTTCAGAGAGAGATTTACCTGGTACTTGTTCCTTTAATTGAAATGTCTTGACATAAATAATTCCAACAAAAGCCTCAGAGAGAGCTGGGTAATGACAATCTGCATCAGTTGCTCAAGGGGGGGAATGAATAATGAGTGTACACATAGCCACCAGTGAGGATTTGTCAGCAAGGCTTTGCAAACACGACCACATTTCACTTCACTGAAACATTTCTTAGGGACAAGCAACACTTCCAAGACCTTTTTCTCCATGGTGAAATGTCAGTGTGCCTTTCCCAAAGCATCAAGGTATCATTCTGAACACAAAACTTGAATCTCTCATTTGCTACAACTGGAGTCTAACAATTCTGACGCTGGAAAAAAAGCTTTAATTCTTAACAAGTGCATCTGAAATTTATATATGGCAATTGCAAATGCCAAAAAATTATATTCTGACAATTTCTACTGATCCTGGTTTTTCCATTACATTCAGTCCTGGATCAATTCATGTCATCTCATAATTATATCAATTGAATTTTTTATTTTAAGTTTCTTTCTTCAGTTTTAGTTTAATCCAGTGTCTAATTTCCCTCATAGCAACCCAGCTTCCTGATTTTAACCTATCCTTATATTTTTATGTTTTTAAAGATCCTTACTGTTGAAAGTGGGGGGGAAAGTACTGCTCAAGGAAAGAATTGTATAAAGAAATATTTTTGTATTTTTTATTTCATTTTATTTTCATTCTGCATCTCCTTTTAGGATATTTCTTTTCCTGACAGTGCAAATGACTTTGGCACAGGATTTCATATCCTGGGATCCCAGGAGCACGTGGCTGTTTTTCAGGCATTCCCTAAGTCCCTTACTCCTTTTCCAAACCATACTTGTCCTGTAGAACACGGCTGACCAAAGTTATGGCAGTTTAAAGTATTAAAATGTTAAAAAAATTACATAAAATAACCCACTGTCAACAAAAAAGTGATGATCTTCTTAGCAACAAGAGCAACAGCTATTCTTGATTTAATTAAAATTCTGTGAAAACACATTTTCTTCAAATAATTTACTTCAGTTTCATCTACTTGTTGAAAGATAATGGGCAGCCTATAGGATAAATATAAGTTGATTTAAATGAAAAATCTAAAGGAAATATGTTTAGATTGGGGAAAACACTGTAATGTGTAATTATGGAATTGTTGCAGCAATGGCTGAGCTGAACCCTTTCCATTTCTAATATTATGAAGTTGCATCAAATGTGGCTCACTTAAAAATTTCATGTAATCTTGTGCTGTCTGTTACCATTCAGCTTTTTGTAGATTAATACATAAAACACAAAACAGAACACACTGAAGAACTTCTGTTCTTTGTTCTGTTCTTAGCCATTATTTAAGAAGGGCTCTCCTATTCTCCAATAAAAGTCACCCACTAACAACTAAGACCTCCAGGTTACTGCCATCTAATTCTGAAATCATTTTACGGTAAATGATCTTATAAGTATAAATATGATTAATGCTTTAATTTTTTTCTATAATTATAGATATTTACGGTGTAGTTTTCACCACTTTACATATTATATAAATTTGCATTATAAACTTTTAAGTACACTTTTTCCTCTCATTCATTACGATTCTCTTGGAATATTGTATAAGTATCTTAAGAATAATTATCATCTTTATTAACTTTTCTGAGACCTGAAGTTTCTTCCTGTAAATGTCATCCAGATATTAATCTGCACAAACAACTGATAAATTATTTGTGATTGTTCCTGTAACCAAAGTGAACCTTCCAGCAATAATTTAGTAATTTCACTGTGGTTGTGAAGATACAGAAAACTCCCTCCACCTCTGTAAACTGGTTCAGAATTAGGGAGACCTCCAAGAAAAAAACATGCCTGGAGTATAATAATGACCCTTTATAAAACTGGGAATCTATGTTGGCTAACACAAATTATATTTCTTCAATCAGCCTTTCTCTTTGATAGACAAAAGCAAAGTGTTTCAGGGAGCTATAAGGAATCAGAGAAGAGAGATATTTCAGTTCTCAGATCTCCATCCTGCAGCCTCATGCATCCATTCAATCCCCAGGGATTATAAACTCCCTATGGTAGCACTTGAGGCAGGTTGGTCCTTTTTGCTGGACATCTGGCTTGCTAGTAAAGAATTCTCTGTTTGACCTGCAATTCCTGCTCAGCTGCTCCAAGGGAGAGATGGGGTAAGACCCCACCTGCAGAGCTGCCCAGGCCCTGCCCCAGCACAGGAAGGATGGGGAGCTCCTGAAACCAATCCTGAGCAGGCACCAGGATGATCAGAGGAATGGGATTGTTTACCTGGAGGAACTTTGGGGTGACCTCATGTGGCCTTGCAGGGCCTGAAGGAGCCAAGAGGAAACATGGAGAGATACACGATTGGCAAGGGATGGTGTTGGCTGCTAGGAGGGTCAATGGAGATCTGATGCCAACCTTCCCAGAGAGAGGGTCCCACAAGGAGCAGCCTCCTGAGGGGGTCTTCTGGCAGGTCTCTGGCCACCAGATAAACCTCAGCAAGCTGTGGCCTGTGGCTACAAGTGATCAGCTCTGATCGGTGATTTCAGCTCTGCTTGCGAGGCCATCCCAGGCTGACTCAGGGACAGAGACACAGCAGTGTTGTGTGGCAATTCCACAGAGATTCCTTCATTATCCAGCAGCTCTGGGAAGGGAGACGGGGACAACAACTCCCTGGAAAAACTGGGGGTTTTATGAGGGAAAGAAAGGGTGGTATCAAGGGGGAAATACCAATGGGTTACAAAGGATTAGCATGAGTACTAGGGCATGGTGGGATCACTGATGCCTTTGGGGATAGCTCACCATGATGAGAAGAGATGTGCCAACTACTAAGGAGCATCCTTCCAGGAGGGTTGAGAGAAGCTGATCACAGTCCATTCAAGGGACATTCCACCCAAGGGACATCCCTGCAGGTCAAGGTTGTGGCCAGAGGCGTGGCAGGACCACTGGCCTCCACAGGATGGAGGGACAGGACAGAGGGAATGGATTCCCACTGACAGAGGGCAGAATTAGAAATGATATTGGGAAGGAATTGTTCCTGTAAGAGTGGTGAGGCCCTGGCACAGGGAGCCCAGAGAAGCTGTGGCTGCCCCTGGATCCCTGGAACAGTCCAAGGCCAGGCTGGACAGGGCTTGGAGCAGCCTGGGACAGTGGAAAATGTGCAATAGTGGAAGTGTGTTGAAGCCTGGGACAATGGAAGGAACCCCCATGGCAAGGGGTTAGAACTAAATGAGTTAGCTTGGTCCTTGCCATTCTATGGTTCCATGTGGCTATTCCTGGAATAAGAGACAAGAAATTGGCTGTCTGAATGCTCCATTTAGTGATGTGTCCTTCAACTCCACTGCCGACCCCCACAGTTGTGACTTTAGTTGGATTCCACACTATTTTACAATAGACTGCAACTTGTAGCAACAGCAAGTGCTTCAAGATACTCCAGCTATGAACATGCATGGGATAATAAAAAATCATATAACATCACTAGAAATATATAGTACAGAATTTCTTAATACTTTCAGTTTTGTCTTTTAGAGTATCTTTCTTAAGCAATTCACTACATCTCACTGCCAAAGCTGCCCAGTTTTTCTTTTTTGTTTTATACAATTTTTATTAGTACTGTGTCCATAAACTCTACTCCTAGACAGAAGGAGACATAGTAAAACTGTCATATTCAATTGAAATATCACACGGTGGTGTAGTCACCACTATAAATGAAAACAGAGCCAAAATGTTCCACATTTGAAAAGGTCAAGCTAGCAAAAGAACAGCTGAGGAACAAATATTGTATCAGTGGACCTGAAAGAGCCATGGCTGTTGAAACACAAATTTAATCAAGCAAAGTTTAGGAATTAGTGTTATTAACTCAGCAAATGCATGGATATTTCAGTTATTGAGTTCAACAGCACATGTTCTGCTGGTGCCTTCTTGCTTTCCTGGCTTGGTTGGGAAACAATGGGACACAAACACAGTGCTTCCAAGTTATCATGCGGCTCCTCTTTATTTTTTTCCATTAAGATCTCTTTTCTGCAGCCGTAACCATTTCTATTCTGTCATGGTTCAGACAGGTTGTGACACCTCTTTGGAATCAGGGAAGCAGCATCACTATAGCCACAAGACAAGAGTTCTAAAGTAGCTCTTCAAGTAACCTTTCTTCCAATGAAGACTCAAATTCAAGGTCATGTCTCAGCTTAACATCACTTTATGAAAAGACCTTTGAAGAGATTTTTTTTTTAATATTTCTAGGATGCATTGTATTTTTTTATTTGACTAAAAAAGTCACTAAGCTTGACAGAGGCCTGCCTGAGTTTCTTGTACTACAGAAATATTGCTTATTGTATATTTTTTCTGTATTAGTCTGTCTTTTGAGTGCTGTTTTAAAAATTACTACTATTATTATAACTATTATTATTACTTTTATTTTGAAATTTCTCCCTTCTAATTCTGTATTTTGAAATATGTAGGTCTCTGGTAGGTTTTTCAAGATAAAAGTAATTTTAATACAAATCCTGCTGTATAAAGATGTGTTGTTTACATCTTCTTGGTGGTTAACTTGCCTGAAAACATTTAGAGTTTTTTCTGCATCTATTTTGATACTATAGCAGAAATTAAAGAAGGAGAAATATCATTATTGTGAACCTTAGCTCATTTTAGTCCTTGGATATTCAGTGTATCAGCAGATTGAATGGAATCATGTAAGGAAAAGAAGGTGTATTTTTTGAACAATAAATATACATGAACTGTCCTCTGAATTTCCCATTGTGTTTCAAAACATGAAGTGTATTTGCCAGGCTTTGAAAATCAATATTATGACAACATGACTTCTGTCTCATTTCTTTTTCTCTTTCCCCACTCCTGAAAAGAAATAAAGCAAACAAAAATGTACCAAAGCTGTTTCTGAGCTGTAATTGTGCTAAGAGATGAAGTTCTGTTTTAACATGGAAGGTAAAACATTGAATGAAAATTAAATGAAAGTAGGCTGGACTGGAAGAAATGTTGATTCCAGAATTATTAAACAACCCTCAGTACTTTCCAGGAACTGCAGAGGACTTTCTTCAAGAATGGACATTAATACAGGTTTTTGGATTTACACCACATCATAAAGTAGTAACTCAAAATCCTCCAACCAGTCTGATTCCAAAATGTTGTATTATGGCTAGACTGGCCTTTGGTGAGAGTGACAAATGGCCATTACCATGGGAGAGGAGAAAGCAAAATGAGCTCTCTTATCTGTAGATGCAGTGAAGCATTGCAATGTAACCTGCACATTTCATTTTGAGGAGACAGCCTTATCTCTGCTCAACCACGTAAATTCCACTGCTGCCTGGCACATCCTCTGTTCTCCTTGTTCTCCATCACCAGTGTCATCACCAACATCTGTGTGTCTAAACAGACAAAACCACATTTTACTGTGGGCCTGTAGGAACAGAAAAAGAAAAGAGAACAATTTAAATATTTTGGTAAAAGTTAATGTCAGAAGTTCAGTTTAATGGCTTGAAATCAGTTGTTTTGAAATCAGTTTCCTTCACTCATATGAAAGACTCACCCTAAAGACAGGGCAGGACTCACATTAGAGACTATGGAATGAGAGTAGGAAATCCAAAATTTTGAAAGTCAATTGATCAGCTGTTGAAACCTGACCTCAAACATGTTCCATAATGTAAGAATTATAGGTATTTTATACCTATATGGTCTTACCTTGATTCATTTTAGAAAATAAGCCTTCTGACTTTTAACTGTTCATATAATTTTCACATGACTGGGCTATTGCAGGTTGGTGAATGTTCTCACTAAAATTCTAATGACAAAATGGCAAATTACACAAATCTGGTGATGGGAGTAGCCAGGGTGAGCTCTCCCAAGGGAAGCGAGAGGGAGAGCAGAGGCTGTTGGTTACCTCAGCTTTAGGAAAGCCTCTGACAGGATCTCCTATCACACCACTATAAATAAACTTACCACGTGGCAACAGATAAAAGGACCCCTTGGGTTGAAAGCTGACTAAATTTTCAGGTGTTGAACAATTAGCCAAAAATCTACTGGCATTAGACCTATGATTCCTTCTTGCCACATTGTCCAGATTTTGAAACAGCTGCAAAAGATAATTTGTCCACAATCATTAAGTGAACCAAGCACCTTTCCCACACTTCGAAAACTCAGTAAAAAATTGTATTTCCTTTCACTTAATTATCCAAGGCACAGACTCTTAAAATTTCCAGATCTGGACATGTTATGCATCAAACAACAAAAAAACTTATAGATTGTTTTCTCTTTTTTTCCCTGAGCATTTCATGAGTACTTTATCATCCAATGCCATCTTTCTTCCTACAACCGTTTTCCCCCTCTTATTTCTTCAGGTTTTTATTCCAATCTTTATAAAATTATGGTTATTTTGCCCTCATTTCCTCTCACAATTCCTAACACAATGAAAAGACCTGTATATTACTTCATGTTCATTGTGTTCAATTAGAATTGCAAATACCATTTCCCAGCCTCCCACAATATGTGGCTGCTACTGTCATGGGCTTCATGGTAACATTTCATGGAACATATTTGCTGTTTCCTACGGCTTATTTAGTTTTTTATGTCTGTTCATCTCTCATTCAGAAGAAATGAAATCATCTTGAAAATGTTAAGAGGTTTTTTTCTTGTGTACCATGTGTCTTCTCCCCTCTTTATATTCAATTATTTCCATTTCTACTATATACCATGTTTATTAGTTTATTTAAAGATTTTGGCTGTCAGCCAGCCAATGAATTTTAGAAAGTGGCATAGAAATGCTGAAGAGTTTCTGTTTGTTTTGTCCCTGCACTCATACACAGTAGATCAAGGTCTTGACTTCATGTTCTTGCAAGCAAAATTAGTTTTCTGTCCTCAATATTAAGAGTCCATTCTATTCCTCTACAAATTTCCTCAGTTATTTTCATCTTTTAGTAACCTACTATGTTCCTAATTCTCCAACTAAAGGTGATAATACCTGTATCCTCAGTTATATAAAACCCACAGGTCAAAAAGGCAAGGTGGCAAAAATAAATTGGAAAAAAAAGATTTATTGCTTAGTAGCACTCAATCCATACACATATTATTTTCCTCTGCTCCTTCTTTTGGTTATCTCTAGTTTTATCTGTTAGGTGCTTTTTCCCCCCTGATTTTTAGTCTGGTGTGTTTATTTATTAAAAGCCCCTAAAATTATGCAGATTATAATCTGTCAATGCTTTTCAAAAGAGATATGAAGAAGAGGCACCGGGGTTTATAATGATTAATTCAATAGAAGCAGCGATGTAGCAAACAAGATTTAAATGTCTGATTTTGTAGGTAAGAAAAGCTGCTAGGAGGATAATGCCTGTTAGAGTGTATAAAAGAAGAAGCCTCTCTGAGTCCCTCAGAGAGAGAAAGGAATGCAGGGATTAAATTAAAGCCTTTAGGGAAATTAAAATATATTAAACCACACAGACATGAAGTAGGAGTGTAAGTTTTAGTTTTAAGTAAGTAGAAATGTTGTCACATAGATATGAAGCAGACGTCTAAGTCTCAGTTTTAAGTAAGAATATACTATAAGTGCCTTAAGAGAGTAAAAAGCCCTAAAATCTGGTTTAAAATTCAGAAACTTAGCCCCAGACAAACTGAAAACATAACAGAGCATTCCTTGCATTTCTAAATAGAACAAATAGAACCATTTACATTAATAGAAGTATATGCCTAAATTATGTGTAAGGACTGACACTACTTTCATACTTTAGAATTAGGATTCTAATAGGTGCAGGAAGAATGTTTTAGATTCGTGTTTTTAGCTCATGGAATGATTTATGAATAAAACCTCCTGTATTGGGGTGAGAGACCACCATCAACACCACTCACAAGAAATGCCAGGGGGCTGCTGCTGCTTCTATTTGGCACTCTATTCCAGAAAGCTTCAGCACGGACTTTAATACTCTGAACTCTTTGCCTTTGAGACTGATGTACTTTTGCAATAAACAACTTTACAGCAACCAACAACTGCTCTGGTCTCTTTGAAGACCCAGGAATAATTTTATTAATAAAGCCAAGTAATTGTTAGCAAATAATACATTAGCAGAATGTGCATCAACTCACATCTTTTCAGTCTATAAAAGGAAATAAATCAGGGACATTGCTGGGAATAGTGAGAATACTTGCAAAGGCGTTCACCAGCAGTGCCCAGGATCACAGAGCAGTGCTCGGGGGCTGTGTCCAGAGTGCACCTGGGGCTGTGCCACCCCCTGTACATGGGGTCATGGAATCACAAAGGTTGGAAAAGACTTTTAGGATCCTCAATCCAACACTACCATCAGCATGTGTACCACTAGCCACATCCCCAAGTGCCACAGCCACAAGTATTTTGAAGACTCTCAGGGTATGTGATTCTATCTCTGCCCTAGGAAGCTTTTTTCAAGGCTTTGCATCCCTTTCCTTGAAGAATTTATTCCTAATGCACAAATTAAATCTCCCTTGGCACAGACTGAGGCTGTTTCCTTTTGTACTGTTGCTTGTTATCTGGGAGAAGAGATTGACCCCCACCTGGCTAAAGATTGTTTTTTTTTAAACCTTCAGTGCCAAATTAAAGATTTCTATGGGAGTTTTTTTGTTTGTTTGTTCGGTTGGGTTTTTTTGTTTTGTTTTTGGTTTTTTTGTTGTTTTTTTTTGTTTGTTTGTTTGTTTTTGTTTGTTTGTTTTTTGTTTTTTTTTTGTTTGTTTGTTTGTTTGTTGGTTTTGGGGGTTTTTTGTTTGGTTTTTTTTTGCTAATTCATTCCCTGGACAATTTCTGAAAACTTGAAGGAGAAAATTTCTATCAGCTAATTCATCAGGACACCATGGGAATCCTTATTTCATGTACATGTGAAAGCATTGTTTACAGAGATGTCACAGTGCTACAAGAAGTAGAAGAACTTTGGCCTTTCATATAAATGGGAATATTAATTTTTCAGGACTTTGCAGACAGTTCACAGCATTTCCAGTGCAAAGATGAAACTTGATCTGCTTATGCTTCACCAGTAGAAAATAATTAGATATCAGCAGAAAAGCACTGAGCTATGGCTGTGTTTTTCAAGCAGGAGTATCATTCATTCCTCTCCCTTCTTCTTCTTCTTCATATTGTATTTAAGTAGCTCTCCTTGGATACGGTTCATTGTATTAAAGTGAAGTTGTTTATAGGAAACTTAGACTCTCACCCACTTTTGAGCAATACAGATAACAAACCATCCCCTCATCTGGCTGATTTTTTATAACCTCAGTCACCTACATTAATTAAATTGTCTGTATCATATTTGTGAAGTGTTTATGAGGAAAGAACCCCCTGACACTACAGACTTTCTGGAAAGTTTTCAATTGTTTGCTTTGTGCTGTTGCGGCTGTTGCAGGATTTTAAAATACAGTAATTTCACGATTATAAGCCGCACCTTTTTCATTGAAGAATTCAGCCTATCCCAGTAGTGCGGCTTATATTCAGGTGCGGCTTATATATGGACAAATCCTGTGGTCTATCAGGCTACCAGGAGGTGTGGCTTATAATCAGGTGCGGCTTATAATTTTGAAATTACTGTACATTGCCAATTGAAGTGTGAAATGTGCAGTATTATTCTCTTTCACAGCAGTAAAGAGGTAAAAGAAAGATAAGGTTTAGGTGGGAAGACTACGCTTTTTTATTCTATAGAGATTTAGCCTAATCTTAAATAATAAAATTTTTAATAAGTAAAATAGAAAGTTAATATATTTAGTAATGTGTTTTAAAATACTCCTTATTCACACACTGTGTTAACAAGTATATGGCAAAGAGAAAGTGTGGATTCATCTGGAAACATCTGGCAGCAATGAAAAATACCCCAAAAAAATTGTTTTTTCAATTTTTAATTTCTACATACTCAATGATAGAGGAATTTTTTTTTTATTTTATTTTATTTGGTTTACATCAGGCCTCAAATTCAAATTGGTATTTTGCTGTTCGTGGAACATGTCCTATTTTGCAAGTTTAATAATTCAGAAAGAGCAGGAGTGGTTCATGTTCATGGAAAGGTCATATGAAAGCTTGGAATCTAAAAGGTAAAAGGCTCCTTCAAGACTGGATGTGAAATGCTTTGATGTCTTGCAAATGAATGACACCAATTTGCTCTTCTAAATTGTAAAATGAAGGAAGTTCATGTGGCATTTCCAATAAAAAGTGTTGGAAGGATGCTACTGATGTTCCCCCAGTTGGGTGAAACAAAAAATGATCCTGCAGTAAATCTTGCACATTTTCAAGAAGAAAAAACTGAATCCAAAGTACTGCCTTCAGTAATAACCTGCAGAGAAATCTCTCCTCTTTGTGTGTTTTTTCCCAGGAAAGCTACATTTATAACACAGGAGGGGTAGCCTTTGCAATAAGAATTATGTAAGTGTTCCTGTGATTCTGTGATTGCTCAGAAGCCAAAACTGGAAGAACAAGTGGCATTGCACTGTGCACTCTTTCAACTATCTGAACCAGATGTCAGGAGAAATTTAAAACAGGCTAATGCGTGCTTTGGACTCAAGGCTCTTTGTATCTCAGTGTCCTCTATTGTCCTCATCAGCAATGAAATATTAATTTCTGGCCTTGACTGCACTGGCTGGAGCTACTGGAGTCTGATCCTGCAAGATGTCCTCACTCTGTAGCAAATCTGGGAGCCAGTGAACACTTCCTGAATTTCTGCTTTGAGGGTGAGTCTTAATCATGCTGCTCCTTACTGAGTTAAGCCTCTTGAGAATAATACAGAAGATTTTGCTAAATCTTCATTTCTTAGGTTTGTTTTTATGTTTTGTTTTTGTTTGTTTCTGGGATTTTATTGCAGCATGTACCCCATACTCAAGTAGGATTTCAGTTCTCCTGCTTTCCACACTTTTATCAGGACACTGGAATTGCAGAAGAGGTTTTGAATTTGCTTTTCTTGACTAGATGATGATTCACACTAACCAGTTTCCCTCTTGATTTTCTGCCAGTTCTGGTGAAAATTATACAATAAATCAGTAGCTAGAAACAAATAATATTCATCACATAATTTGGGCAGTTTTGCTTACATTCTGCCTTCCAATCCATCTCCTATGAAGCCACTTACGCCATTTCCAACTTGCCAACAGCTTCAAACACACATGGCAGTTTAAATACTCTGCCAGATAAATAATTCATGGTTTTTCCTCTGAACCAGCCCATATGTGATGGTGGTCTGAGAAACAGGACAGAGAACATCCAGTTTTGTCATTAGAAGAAGATTTGCAAGTCTGTAAGACCATATGGAGCCTTAGACCTCCAAAAATGTGGTGAGAGGGTTATTTTTTCAGTGATACACAAAATTTCATCTTTTATCCTGGAAAATACTGAGCTATGAGAGCTTTTCAGCTCTAATTTTGCTGTTCAGGCTTTCTCATCCCCAAAGCATTGCCCCACTAGTCATTCTGCAGCATATGCAGCATATGCAGAGAGCAGAATGTGTAGTTCTGGTTTATGAATTTCCTTGGCATGGCTAAAGATGAACTGAAAACTTAATTATGTGTCTGTCCAAAAAAGATCTCATCAGCTCTCCATGTGTTCTACCATGACAAAAACCTTCACACTCACCAAGTCATTGGGATTTATTAGACGGCTCTTCAACATTACCTCAGTTTTAGCAATAATATTCCTTTCCATGGAGCAAGAAAAACAATTTCTTAACTCTGAATATGCTCAACTATCACTGGATTCTCTTTTTATTTGCCTCACAATACTGCATCAAATGAAGAATCAGACCAAGGATATAGAAGACTGAACCTCTGTCGTGGACAATAGCAAAGCTGCTGCCACAAAATACATAGATTTATCCAGAGTCCTTTTCTCTTTCAGAATCTCAATTTTTTCAGTGGTAACTGCAATTCCAATACATTATAGCTGTTGCTTTCCAAAACCATATCAGAAAAGTTAACTCAAAATACAGTTCAGAAATAACTGTACTTTAATAATAATAATAATAATAATAATAATAATAATTATTATTATTATTATTTAATAAGGATGATAATTATTATTAATATTATTACTAACGGTGAAACATTGTCTTATTTAAATTATCCCTTTGATTTAGTCATACCTCCTATTTCCCCTCAGCAGCTTCAGGATGAATTGATAGCTGTTATGATAAAAAATAAAGTATCCAAACTGAGAGCAGAAAACTACATACCCTCATATTTCACTTCAAAACAAGTAAAGATAAATTGGAATGATTTATTCAGAATACCATAAATTTAATTGTAGTATAAATAGACTCCCAAATTTGTCCTCTATTTGCACTGCTTATGCAGAACACATTCAATCTCAATTTTTTCTTACTGTAATTAAGGATGGTTTAAGATGAAAGAATATTGAGCCATCAATTTTAAGAGGACTACAGGCTTAAAACAGAACAGTGTTTTAAGAACAGTAAAAATTCCCAGTCAGCTTTGAAGTTTTTATTTCTTACTTTCTTTGAGATATAGCAGAGAGATTACTATCACATAAACTGACTTTTAGAAGGTTATGTTATGGAATAAAAGAAATGCAGGACATTTCCTCAACATGAATGCCTTATGCATTGTATTTCAATCTGATTTAACCTTGTGTAAATACTACAGAAGTTTGAGTGAAATTCATTGTCAGTTTTGTACTTTCTTGAAAATTGCTCAGGAATGCACCCTTTAGCACAGGCAATTCCCACAGATATGGGTTATTCTCAACTGTAATCATTGAATGCAACCCCACAGAGATGTTCTCTTGTAGAATAACAAACAACAAAGAAAAGCCAATGTACCAGAGAAGTGATATGGACCTCTCTTAATCTTCTGTACTCTCCAACAGATCCACATCCTTCCTGTGCTGGGGAATAGAGAAAATTCTTCCTTTAAACTTCCACTCAGACTGACTGACCACTAAACAATTACATCTGCAAAATGAGAACATTTCTGGATCAAACAGGGAGTGGAGTAGTTGGAATATTTTGACAAAATTATTTAAATAAATTATTTCTGGGTATTGATTTTTGCAGATAGATGCAGCTTTGAGGGTGAGCTGTCGTTAACCGATTTGCATGCTGGTTTTTAATAACCAGTTTTCACAGAGGAATAGGAAATTTCTCCTTGTTTTATAGATCATTTGAGGCCTTTTCTCTTCCTCAAATCCCAAATTAAGAAAAAAATAAAGTGCTTAACCAACGAAGGTGAAAAAGACTTCCTGCCACATTCTGGTTTTTCTGTCTCATAAGTTTGTCTCCATCGAGCCAGAGAAGATGAAAAGTCTGGCTTTTCTCTTTTATAATATTTTGATTTACTTGTCTCAAAATATAGAACGTGGGAAAAGAGTGATGGGAAAAGAATTAAACAGAATGGAGTCCTTTCTGATGTTTTCAAGGTTCATTAAGTGCTACTGCAGGTGACTGGCAATGGTGTCAGATATTCATTTTAGAGCAGCTGTAGATGCTTTAACAAACAATGTCTTTGAAAGTCAAAAGAGAAAAAGGGTATCTTGATGTCATGACCATGAATTTAGCAAGGTATGTATTTAGGAGGCCATTTTCCATCCCATTTTTATCATCAGTGACAAGTACAGTAATTTCACGACTATAAGCCGCACCTGATTATAAGCTGCACCACCCGGTAGCCGGGTAGACCATGGGTTTTGTCCATATATAAGCTGCACCTGAATATAAGCCGCACCTTTTTTTTTTTTTTTTTAAAGCAAGGATCCATGTGTAACATAGTAACAAATTAGTAACAGAATCGCTGCCATCTGGGTTTGGTGTCAGGTGCTCAAGTTGCAAACAGTTTTCATAGACCAGTGAAGCCTTTAAAGGCAGCCCCAGGTACCCTCTCTGGCTGGCTCTCACTTCTGGGCTGACATTTCACTGGGATTCGTCCATAGATAAGCTGTACCTGATGATTAGCCGCACTGCTGGGGTAGGATGGATTCTTCAATGAAAAAGGTGCAGCTTATAATTGTGAAATTACTGTAATTCCTGTAGGAATGGCCCTATGCAATTCAAACAGGATGTTATTTCCCATTGAGATGTAGGGTTTGGGGGATGTGGAGATGCAGACACAGCTGTGGGTGAACATAGGGTTAGATTCTCACCAAACAGATTAGAAAGGTGAATAAATAAATACAGCAAGAAAAAAAATGAATTATACCTTGTCAGAGACTAAGAGAAGCTTTCAGGGGACACATCTATATTTGGACACATCTATAACCAAAGAGAAACATGAATCATCCAAATTTTGGTGATGAGCAAAATATTTGTGAAGTGAGCTTCCTCATACCCATAGCTCAGAATAGCTCTGGAATATTGCAGGAGCTATTACTGACATCCTGGTTCCTAGCAAACATAAAAATTGTAGTTATGAAAAAGATGAAATTGTTATTTCAGGTAAGTAGGGTAGGTGCAATTTCTTCTCTATGGTTCACACTTCCAGTAATATTTGTTCTTCATTTTTGCATAACATAGTGAGGGGAATAACAAAATAAATTAAATAAGCTGGTATGAAATAGTCTCTTGTTCTTGCCTTTACAGCAGCAGAACTGTGCTCCAGGTAAACTGGGAGCTGGAGGAAGAAAGGTACATTTAGGGTTTACAGCTGAACATGACATAACACAGCTCCTCTGAATGACAGAAGGGAATAATGATGACCTGATATTTCTCTCATTGGCAGTAAATTGCTAATCACACAGTAAAGGATTGGGGCATTCTTTCTGAGTTGGAAAATAACTACAGGGAAGAGGTTTTTATGCATTTCTGTTGCAGTTAACCTATATAGTGAGGTTGGCATGTCTCATTGTCACATAAAGTGTATCAATAAAATGTATAAATAAAACTCTCTAATTCAATTCTATTTCATGTCTCAAATGTGAAATGAGACTGTGCTACAAAGCTGGTGTAAATCAGCTCATGCTTTCTATCACTAATATCAATAGAGTTAGCTGACTTTATGAAAAGTCATTAATGCCAGTTGTAAAAAGATAACTGGGAAAAAAACGTAAAATTCCTCATAACCAGTGTTTTAATTTCTAAAATATAATTACATAATTCTAAAATAAATGGGGTTTGTGGTGACCTCCAGGAAGGTCCAACTAAGCTGCTTCATCCAGAGCCAGCACAGACTGGGCCTCAGGAGTTAACGAGACCTCAAGGACTTAGATCCCAGATATCAACTTGAATTAAGGAGGATCTTGTATCCACCAAACATTTCTTCTTCCCCAGGCACCATATAGGCTTCCCTAAAGATCACAAACAGCATCTGGCTTAGGTAGAATTCTCAGTTCATTTCTGATTTAGTACCTATTAAAAAAAAATAGTGTTGGCCTAGAAATTGTGCATCTATGCATTTTATGAATGTATTTTTGTTATAGGTGGGTGATGGTTGGCCCTCATGTTTAAGAGATTAATGTTATGTGTATCTTAAGAGAAGTTTTTTTTAGACATATAATTATGTTATTATAATATGTCTTCCTATTATAATATATTTTCCCATAGTCCTTTTTCCTGTCCCCCTTGTAAAGCCTTGATAATCAGAGCATTTGGGGCAGGACTGGCTTGCTACTAGGAGCAACTACATAGCAACTCCTGACCTTCAATCAAGATACAAGAAAATAATATTCACCAAAGGACAGCAGAGAAAGAGTTTACTGACAAGACTTTGGGAGGGGCTAAGAATATAAAAGGCAGAGCATTCATTTTATAAATGAGCATGTGGCTGTCAGTCGTGGGGGCTCCCAGCACGGCTCTTTCTCCTTATTCAGTCTTTTGTTGTATTTTTTGTTGAGGTGTAATAAACCTTTGAAATTCTAAAAGTGAGGGTTTTTTCTCACAATTTGTCATTCAGCAAATCCATTCTGTCCTTTGGCAGGTCAATATTTGAATTACTGTGGAATAAAGAGAGGTGCAGTTTGGTGGGGGTCTATTTTAATTTGTTTGCTTGGGAGTTCTGAGGGTTTTGACTTTTTTGTTGGTTGGTTGGTTGTTTTCCTCTGTTTTTTGTAGGCCTTTTTTTCCTACAGGCTAAATCAAAATTGTAGATAATTCATGAAGTTTTCTCTTTGAAAGACCAAGTATAAAAAACTGTGACAAAAGGAACAAAGATAGCAGCTGTATATTCAGCAAACATGTATTGAGTGTTTGGAATCTGTTTTACCTGAAGCACCAGGTCTCAACATGTCTGGTAACCCTTAATGCACTGTGCCAATCAAAATATTATTTCTTCATGGTAGAAAGCAATAAACACATGCTGGCTCCTTCAGAGGGTGTTTTAGGAAGCTGCTTAACCTTTTTTCTTTTTTTTTTTTAATCATCTTCTAATATAGAAATGAAAAATATTATGTTTTGGTGTGGCATGAATGTATTTTATCTAAGCCATTTGAGAGTTCTGGTCCAAGGGATCTTTGCACCTGGGCTTGAACCCTAAACACCTGAGCTGAAGAACTGGAAAGGTTTGGATATCACAAGGTAAAGCTGCTAAATAAAGTTTTTGAATGGTTCAAAAATAGGAGAAAAATATGTTGAATTCCTTCCTTAGTGCTGGACTTCTCCTTTGACCTCTTGGAGGAGTGACCTTTGTGCTCTTCAGCCCAGCCACTTGCAAATGCAAGGAAGGGTGGAAAAGATTGGCATCTGCTGTTCTCACAGATGAGAGCTCCCTGACAGCCTGAGCTTTGACAGTTCAAGCTGGGGGTTGGAGACATTGTTTGAGACCTTACTAGAACCAGAACCATCTGTTTCTTGAGGCTGTTTTCGATTAAGAGCTAAGATAATGCTGTGTGCATTGCGTGTCTCCACATTTTGGAGCTCCACACTACAGAGCTTTTCAGTTTCTGCAAGCCCACTCCGCGGTAAGAAAATCAATATTTAAGGCAGATATCGGCTCCAAAGAAATAAGACCACCAAATGGCCTTTCCTGCTTACTTCAGGAAGAATGTCAGGAGCTCAGCTGAGGTGGGATTTGATTTTTGGAGCTTTCTGTTGCTTGAGCAGTTTTAAAGTAACAAATCAACCCCTGTTATTTATGGGCAGAACCAAATTGCATCAAGAGTCCATAAATGTATGGCTTCTTGCCAGCTGGAATATTCTGTAACATGCCAGCTATCCCTGCAAAGGAAATCACTATTAGCTTCTATTTTTTGTTCTGTTGGTTTCAAAAACAACCTTCAGCAGATATTTTTTGTCTATTTTAACATCATTAAAAAGAAAAATCTCATTCAGAATTTTAGCCTGATAGCTCTGTATTTTTTGACATCTTTGCCTGAAATAAACATGAACAACTGTGTTTTTCACTTTAAAATGGAAATAATACTCAATTAGAAAGGGCTTGTGGTAACTGTATTTCATGAAAAAGCACTTCTGTAACAAGATGTTGAAAAACAGCTTACATAATACGTACATAATTACACATTATTAGTAGTAAATCTGGCTTCAAAATCACATTTATGGTAAAACCCCAGTGCTCTAAATTAATTCTAAATCAATTCTGCTGCTGGTTAGGGTGTTCAAAAAAGTGAGGCTTTCACAGGAAAGCCTTGTGGAAGAGCAAAAGAAATGTAAGAGAGAAAAATGGGAAAGCAAGCAAAACTCCAGCTTCTATTCCATAAAACACCAGTGTTTGCTCCCCTCCTGTCCCTCAGCTCTCATGTCAGTCCCAAATCCAAAATAAAGGGAAGCTGAATGCCTCACCCTTCCAGCCCACTTGTTGTCACCAGAATGTTTAATTTTATCTTCTCTGCTGAGGAGGTTTAAGCTGCCTCTGGAATTGTTAGATTGAGTTTGAGCCTCTTTGGACCCAACAGCTTCAAGCACTCTGGTTCATGGTGGGAACCTGAGATACATTTATGCCAAAGAGAAAGGCAGCAGAGGAGTTTGCATGCACTGAAATTTTGTGGCTTTTTATGTCATTTTTTAATGTTTTCGCAATTGTTTTCTTTTTCCAGCTAATTAGAATAAAGAAGAATATTTGAAGGGGAAAGGCCTTCAACATATTCTTCAAAAAGATGTTTTATCACAGAGAAACCTTGCTTAGCTGCTTTGAAAACTACACATTGTCAAGCTTTCCCAAAGTAGTCCAGAGTCTAAGCAGAGAAACACAAGTATCAGCAGATTTTTTTCCAAATGAACAGTTCTATGCTTTATACAAAAACGTATGTAAAGATTTTGAAAGGTGAGAAAAATCATATCACAGCAGCATTCCCTTCCAAATCATAAAAAATATACATTCTCAGGAGAAATAGATCAAATTGCTGAATTTCAATAAATTTTACAATTGGCATCAGCTGAAGAAAAGGAAACATATTCCATAACATTTCCTGATAAGTTTTTCTGGTAATATCACTGCCAGTATATGTATGTATATATCTATAAAATTCTTATATTATGCCATTTTCTGCATTTGTCCCAGTCTTTGCTAGATAAAAGATGAACTGGAATTGAAAAACCTGTTGTAAAATAGAGCAAAAGGTCAGATTAGGTAGAAAACTGTGCTGGCTTAAGGACAAATTTCCAAATCAAAATTAATCCTTTCACTTCATTACATGTTCCTATATAATATAGTGCTTAGATTTTATTTTTACATGCAGGAAGATGGGAAAGATTTGATTTTTCTTATTTTGCAGCTAAATACTTGTATTAATCTGTATTAGTTGCTGTTCATCCCTAAATGAGCAGTTTAGGATGATCAAAGCAGTCCATATGGCTGACCAGATCCTGCCATCAGCTTCACCAGAGCAGCTTTGCTGAAGCACATGGAATTAGCTGAGATTTACACAAGTATAACAGAATCAATTAACTCAGACCTCAGTTTTCAGATAGCTAATTGGAGATATATATGCAGCAATAAAAAATGTTAATTATTGTGGAATAATGTACTGCAGAGAAATGGTTTCTTCTTTCATTCATTATTTTTATTTCCTTAGAGATCATTCCCTGGACTTTCTTTACCTTAATTACAGCTTTTCAAGGCTGAAGCAGTCAGCTTTAAAATTTATGGTTATCTTTTCCAGTCTACTTATGTAGCATAATGTTACACATTGAAATTTAGGGAACTCAGTGCTCACTGAGGTTATTTCACTTCCTAACACAAAATCTCCCTACAGGGGGTCTGACTTTGTTGGGGGTTTTTTTTGCTTTTAAAGATATATGATCTCTATAGAAAAACAAATTTTAAAAAATGTGAAGAAGGGTCTGGGAAAAAATCTGTTTGAATGGGAGTATTTTTTTTTAAGATATATATATATATATATATATATATATATATATATATATAAATAATAGACAAATGGCTCTGTTTAGAAACTCCTGAAAACAGGCACTGGACTCTATTTTTCTGCAATTCACCCAGCAGCAATCAGAGTTTGACAGGAGGGCAGAGCTCTGTGTGACCACTGGTTCTGCTCTGACTCATTATTTATGTTCTTCTTGACAGTGAGGAGGGCACAAGGAAGTTAAAGCCCTCTGAGAAAAATAATTCCAGTGCAAGTAAATGATTTCTCCAGTTCAGGAGGTAGCAGATGATCTTTGGTGTTGTGTTGGATGTCAGAGAATATCCAGAGTTGATGGGGACCATGAGAATCATCGAGTCCAAATTCTGGCCCTGCTCAGGACAGGATTTTAGGATCACAGGTCTCCAGTGGAATCCCAGCCTCCAAAGAGAGATCCCCATCCCCAGCTGCTGAAAAATAGATCCCCTAACTTGGAAATAACCTGGGGCAGATGGAAAAGCTTGGCTTATCAAGAAATGTGGTGGCATTTTCATACATCTTTTTAAATTGCTGTGTTCCTTCTGCATTGAAAAACTCCCTATTTCACAGACCCCCTGAGAGGATGGACAGCAATAAAGCCAATGAGGTGTATCTAGTAAAAAATAATTTAAATTTTAAAAAATTATATATATGTATAAAAAAGAGACAATTCAGCCCAGGAATTTGTTCCAAGTACAAAACCAGAGCTATGCATGTTTTGAGGCACTGAAGGACTCCTGGACAACTCCCCTGAAGATATTTCATGTTGCCCCAGACTTGCAATTCACATTTCAGTGGAGAAACGTGCAGAATTACATAGAATTACACAGCCCAAAAATCTTATCTTTTCAGTCATGGTGCTCATAACACCATCTTAAATTTGCAAGCACAAAGCTAAAGGAATTCTTTTACACCAAAAGATACTCAGTTTCCAAGGGACATTTCTCTTGAAGTTAATCCTTCTTTTCACATGAAGCCTCCAGCATTATATAGAATTTTTAGGAATAAAGTTATTACTTAGAAATGGATTGTAACTTTTATTTATCTCCAGAAATTATTTCATCAATAATTAAAATAATGGGTGTATAAAGCCTGTGCTACCTTTATGTCCAGAGATATCAATTCCTTCTGAGATACTACAATTTCAGTATTTTAGTTTGTTTATTTGCTCAGGTTTAACAATCTTGATTATGCTTTTAAATATGTCAGTATTTTGATTTTGGATCTTAGAAGTTATACTCTTCATGGCAGGATACTAAACACAAATAGCCTTGCAGCTTTTCAATTAAATGAACTCTTATTTTAGCTGCTGAAGGTTGCTGGTTTGCAATTTTTAAAGCAATAAAAGTTGACTTGTTAATATAACCTGAGGCGGATTGACCAGGTGCCCTCCAAGCCTCTGTCTCACTCTCCCTTCTCAACAAGATAGGAGAGAAAATATAACAGAAAACCTGATCAGTCTAAATAATGACAGGGAGATCATTCATCAATTATGATACAGGCAAAACAGTTCAAACTGGGAAAGACTAATTCAATTTATTGCTAATTAACACCAGAGTAGCATAGTGAGAAAGAGACAAAAAATGTAATGCTAAACCTTGTCATGTAAATCCAGTACAAACCTTAAATTGGTGGGAGGAAGAGATCTGGAGACTGTGTGTTCCCCAACATTTCTCCATGTCTTATCCTTAGCTTTTGCAGTTTTATCAGAGACAAATCATTTATTCAGAGCTAGCAATGAAAACACCGTTGATGTTATGGACAGACAAAGGAAGGGACAAGAATAGAGCTGAAGAAGCCCAGGGTGATGTAAGGACTATGCCTAAAACAGAATCATAATGCCTGACTGTTGCACAGCAATCATTTCCTGTAATAGGGGAATTATTTCCTATAGTAAGGGGATAATTTCCTGTAATAAGGGAAATGCTTCCATAAGCCAGAAACAAGGCCCAATCCTTGCATGTAGGATTTTCACAAGTTATTAAAGCTATTTTGGTGTAAGATTTTGCAGTTAGGGTGGGATGACTCCCTGACAACCGCCAAGACAGAATTTTGATGTCTTTTTTCTCTCCATTGAGCAGTAGCACTATGTGTGGAAAAACAGTATGACAGCACCACAAAAATAAGAGTTCAAAGACTTTTGGGAGTTTTTTTTCTCTTGAACATCTGATGAAGCCAAAGTTAATATCATCATGTAGTGTAGGTGACTGTGCATCTCAAAAAAAAATCCCCAAACATTTTCAAGTGAGTGTTTCATAGTCATGCAGCTTTTACTAATGCCAAATGAAAATGGGATGACTGTTAGAGGGAGTATAAAACTCTCCATAAACATTCCAACAACAGCAGAAGCCTCAGAGAGTCTTCA
Source organism: Sialia sialis (assembly GCA_009812075.1). Taxonomy (NCBI): domain Eukaryota; kingdom Metazoa; phylum Chordata; class Aves; order Passeriformes; family Turdidae; genus Sialia; species Sialia sialis. The sequence continues at coordinate 4,987,746 of VRYO01001717.1, read as the reverse complement.
GAACTTGGTAATAAAGACAACTACCAAAAATTTAGGGTTTTGTTGGTTTTTTGATTTTTTTTTTTAGGTTTGCTGGTCATTAGGGTTTTTAAAAATTATTCTATGTTTTCAGGTACACATAAGGAGAAAGCCAAATTTGTTCTTTTGTCTTTTTAATTTCTCTGAGCTCTGAGTGCCTTGGAGACAATCTGCAGCATTGATCAAGGGCAGATTAACAGGAATATTTAAACTTCTCAGTCTTTAATCTGTGACAAAACAAAAATGATATTTCAATCTTATGAGTAAAAAAAAGACAGGATTTCTGCAGTTTTGTTTCCTCCTTGATAGATGTTTGCTTCTCAGAAGAGACTGTTTCTTTCTCTGCCTTGTGGAATTCCATAAGTAAAGATATGAGAGAACCATACTCATGACATTGGCTGAAACTTCTAGTTATAAACCAAATCCCAATTACCGCTGTTGGTTTGTCTACAATTATTTAAAATACTCATTAACACCACTAAAACTTGCTGGAAATGAAGTTGAATAAATGTATATATATATAGCTAACTATATATCTAACATTCCTCAAAAAGTGTTTTTTGAAGGTGTAAAGGAATGGATTATTTTGTTCTCTCATTAGATGACTAGAATTTTGGGGACTCCTCTTCCTCCTGCAAAATGCATTAAGAAGGTTATTATTGCAAAAACCAGGAAAATTCTAAAATCTACAAGAGATTTGTGTTTGCCAAACTTCTGAACCTACCTTCCCCACTTGGTCTTTTTCAGAAGCTGCCATGAAGATAATGTATTGCAGGACTGAGGGGAAAAGTGGCTCTAGGGCTCTGCACACAAGGTTGAGCAGAGGAATTTCGGGAGCCCATCAAACTAAATGTCACCTCTCATTGCTGTGGTGGCCCTGAGGTACAGGCTGTCTTCTCTTTAAGGTCAGGGAGTTTGTTCAGCACAGCTCTAGTATCCTACCCAGTGTGCACATTCTTAGGGAAAGAAGAGCTATTTGATATTAGACTGAATTTTTCTGGCTGTGGTTTAAGGTTTTTCCGATTGTTCCACGCAGTTGTATCCAAAGCACAAGTACCTTTAAAAGAGAAAGAAAAATAAGTACCTTAAAACCCAAAGTCATGAGGCAATTAAGGTGTTGTGAAAGGCCACCCTTACAGAAATATTTTCTCCAATAATTATGTTGGTTAGGATTTGAATGAGGCTGAAACCTCCAAGCAGGACATCAAACATTTCCAAATACACTTACTGATTTAAACATGCTGAATGCACAGCATGGGGTTACTAAGTTGTGATGCTTCTTGGCAAAATAAAAAATAATTCAAAATTAAAATGGATTTTTAAAAATCCCAAAGCCAAAAATCAGAAAAAACATGAGCACAATATGAAATTGTGAAACAATTTCCCAATTTCCATGGTGAAAAGGACTGTTCATTTTCAGGTTCATCCCCTTGTGTGAGCTGTGCTGATGGCTCTGGATTGAGTTCCATGATTCCACAAGACAGGAGGCTGGAGCCAGGTCAGGTTCTGCTCCCTGGGAGCAAGGGACAAGAGCAAACTTCAATTTGCTCCAGTGGAGGCTTAGATTGGACATCAGAACAAAAATGTTCATGGCACAGGTGCCTCATTGCCAGCTGGACTCGAGATCTCAGAGTTCTCCAAACACAAAAATTCCATGATTCCATCACCAGCAGACGGATTCATGCATCAGCCAGAAATGCACTTTAGTTTCCTCGTGCTACCCTGACCATTTGACTCTTTGGGGCTCACAACAGAAGTTCAATTCCAGCCCTCTGGAGCAGAATAAACTTCCCAGGTTTTAGCAGACTCTCTGAATGTCAGGAGAGTGAGTTGCTTGGAGGACAATCAGCTCCAGCTAAATCTTCTGTCAGCAGCAGCACTGCAATATTGTCTTTGGCTTTTCCACTTAAGCAGATTGCAGCACTGATGGGAGATAATGTGATTATCTTGGTTACATATTTCTTAGCAATAGTGAAGCCAGAGAGAAATGGCAGGAGAGAGCTGAATAATAAATGTAAATAATGGAAGAGCCTTAAATAAAAGGCATTCTTTAGATCAAATATTAATAATCACATGTCTCCAACAATGAATAAATGTGCTTGTTATTAAGTCCATTTTCTAAATGAAGCTACTTTTATTTGAGGATGCAGTCTAGATTCCTCAGCTTTGATCAAACTTATCTCCCAGCAATTAAATTAACAGTGTCCTACTTTTTTGATTCTAAGCACTCCAAACCTTTTTTTATTATAAAGATGTTTGTTGACATCATAGCTCATGGGATTATTTGTCTTACTCAATTAGAGGAAAATAGGGCAGTTCTACCCACAACTGCAGATTGTTCTTTCTCCACAGAAATGTGATGAGGGTACATTCATCATTGCAGTATCAGTAGGCTAATTTAAGAGTCATTCCCAAGTGTACAGACTGAGCTGTTTCTCATGTTCTATTCAGATGTGTCTCATGTTGTACTGTCTCCATCCAAATATTTTACTTACCCACCTTCTAGAAATGGGTTCTGCACACGAGCCAGAAGATAAAATTGCTGAAGGCTGACAAATTGCAGTTCCAGAGGAATTTCAAGAAAATATTGGCTGTAATTGGTACTGGTGTAGATTTCGATTCTGGAGGTAGGGATAAGAAAATTCAATTAACCTAAGTTTTAGTACTCTTAAAATTTCATAGGTGATTTCAGTCACTCGTTAGAATACACCTCAGAAATATTTTAGTGGGCCTGGGTCAGAACAACCTTCTTGTGGTCAAGGCAAAGGGGTTGGAGTAATCTCAAAGGTTGTGAGAAGCAAGCTTGTCAATGAGTAACTCTCACTTTCAAGTCACATTACCAACATTATGAAAAGCTCAGCTCTGCAGGAGATTTAGGACAGTGCGAAGTTAATTTGTTTCACAGCTGTGAAGGCAGCTGGAGAAATGGGATTATTCCTTTTTCACACCTGGGTTGGGTTCACAGAGCCAGGACTGGATCAGCCCACATTTACTGTAAGATACCAAGAGGAAAGACCCACGTGAATTTAGGTCACTTCCCATTCCTGGGCTGAGTTTTCCAGTGAAGGATCCCTGCATTTTGTGCCCTGCTTGCCACACTGGAATGCTTTCTCATGAAGTCATCCATAACTCCTCAAGTATTCCCATGGATTCCTGAAGGAAAACAAGCTATCCCATGTCTGTGAACACAGCCATGAGACATCAGGCAGTTGTGGGGTAGCATCAGACACATCCCTGGATTTTCTGCTGTAGGAACACAATTCAGGATGTCCATGGCCTGAGGAGGAGCAGCTGGGTCCAAAAGGGAACAGTGAATTACTGTGACTTTTAAACCATGTCATCATAAAAATTCAGCAGTTACAGGGATGTCTCTGCAGGACCATGTTTGCTTGAGTTAGTTTTACTTTAGCATAACTTTTTACAAAGAAGAGCCCTAAGAGGACACAAAGCAAGGGACCAATCCATTAACAGTGGACTGAAAGACAAAACAACTAAGCATAAGTTTGCTTCTTTCATGCAACTAAGTGACTAGATTCTGGGAAAATTGGTGGACTGGGGACATCAGCTCCATCTAGTAATTTTTTTATTACTTCGTTATGGGTCTCTTCCCTTATGATAACTTTTAGGATCCTACCCGAGGGGAGCAGGGCATTGTCCTGAACAACCAGCCCATGTTTTTGCTGGATCCACATCAGGCTGGTTAGATTGCTGGGCATTGCCATAGGATTGATCTCAGTTTTAAAAATCAACCACATCATTTCCTGAAGCAGAGAAGGGAGAAAAGGGAAATAGCAATGTCTTCAGGAGCTTGCCATTATGGCAGTATCAAGGTCAACTTACCTTTCCTTGATAAAGCAAAAAATTGTTATTCATTAAGAATTGGAAATCAGTAGAACCTTAATGAAGGATTAACTTTCTTATAATTAAAAGCATATCCGTTTTTTTTTAATCTTTCATATGTCTGTTAATTGCATAATGAAAAATTGATATTTTTAACAACATATCTAAAACACTTCTGTGGATGTTCAGATGAATTTAACTGAACTGAGAGTGAAAACTAATTGATTGTATGCAGAGACAATGTTGTTTTTCAAGAGTGTTTTTAAAAAAAGGAAAGAAAGAAAAAGGAGTCATTTACAGATTTACAGTAACAGTCACATATCATTTGTGCTTTTGAAAGTCTTTCCCCCAAACCCCAAAGTGCCATTTTAGCAAACTGCTAGATGTAATTCAGGACAAAAAAAAAAAAAGCTTTGTGTTGGCTATGGCAGGAATCTTGACATTTCTCTAGGAAAATAATTAGCCTGGAAATACTTCTAATAGCAATATTAATTGCCTCCCAGGGGTAAGTGTCAGCTGTAGTGGGATAGGAGGAAGGGGTAGCAGAGGAAAAGCTCCTTCCTCAGAGCAATTGATTCCCTACTTCTTCCCTTCCTGCTGTGTCTGTGCCAGCCCTGGAACGGGCCCACAGGTCAGGGAGAGACCTCCACAGCTCTTACGCTAAGTACATAATTGGGAGGTTTTTCCCTGTTTTGCCTCAACTGTTTTCTTTTCAATTTGAAAAATTTCTATGGCACAAGGACGCGCATGAATTTTTTGTTTTTCTTAGATTGGGATATGATCTGAAAGCTTTTTCTTTAATCCTCAACTTTTCTATTTCACACCCAATGCTATCATGAGAAGCTCCTTCATTTCTCACAGTCCAGGCTCTTTGAGAGTGTACTCAAACTTGCATCAACTGAATGCAGCCGTTTCACAAAATAGCAAAGAAGGGAACTGTCTAGGTGTTCCCATATAGCTAAATCCTATAAATTTCTTACATTGAAATATTGCAACTGATGTCTCAAATCTCAGCCAAATTAAAGGTGAATGAGGGCACAGAAATTGAGAGCCTTGAAAAATTAATGTACTTTTAAAGTTGAAAAATCAGGTTTCTTTTTAAACTTTTTAAATTTTATTCTGCTAGACTAGTAGATCAATATCTCTTTTGAAAAAATAGCAATTGATACCACTCCAGAATAAAAATTTTAAAATCTGTAAATGATTCCTATGAACTTTTTCACCAAAATTATTATGTTCCCTTACTTTTTTTTTCATTTTTTTCACTGGTTTTCAGAAAGTTAGATCTGTTTCTCTCCCCTGGAGAAAAGGAAGACTAAAACTGTCAGAAACAAAGCATCCCTTTAGGAGTAGCTCTGGCTGGAGAATGTGGACACACAGATATCCACCAAGTTCAGTGCAATGCTGGAAGTTGTTTGTAGTGAACAAGGGAAAAGAAATCCTTTTTTCAAGAAGTTCTGTCCTTGGGATCGCCTGTCCTCTTCCAAAAGAAGGCAAAAATGCTATAAAGGATGCACT
>VRYO01001717.1:4968486-4981370 GCA_009812075.1 Sialia sialis | reverse complement strand
CCACCCTGCTGCCATCATCACATTGCTCACATACTTGTGCCATGACAGTGTTAGCAAATGATCAGCTCAACACTGGCCACTAAGGCCAGCTACACTATTGCAGTACATCCAGTAAGGGTTTTAGACAAATTAATATTCATTATCACCTAACTATTCTTTAATTTGTAAATTGACAGATGTCTCAGTTGTCTCCTTTGGCTAAATAACCTTGCATCAGGCTCTAGTGAGTTTTCCTGGGAGGAACCTCATCCTGAACTTCTGCACTTCACATAATTGCAGAATCACAGAATCATTCAGGTTGGAAAACACCTTTGGGACCACTGAGTTCAACCTTTGTCTCTAGACTACCCTTGTCACCAGACTAGAGCACTGAGTGCCATGTCCAGTCATTCTTTTGACTCTTCCAAGGATGGGGACTCCACCACCTCCCTGGGCAGCCCCTTCCAAAGGCTGAAGACATTTTCCATGCAGAAATCCCTCCTGATGTCCAACATGAACCTCTCGTGGTGCATGTCCGAGACACACACAATAAATTCTGACTGTCTGCTCTCCAGTACTCTTGGGTTACTGTGTTTATTGTCACAGGACCTGCTCTGCTCCCTAGAGCTTGGTGGCACTATCCCTTCAGATAAGAACCAGCACCAACTCTGCTTCTCTTGCACAAAAGAGAAAAGACTCTGCTCCAGCTGCTTGTTGACATCTTCAAGCACTAATCTAGAGTTTGATTCACCCACACTCCCACAGCATGATCATCATGTCTCAGAGACTGATGCTGGCAATGACAACCTCCTTAATCAATGATCTTGTGGTAAAATAGCTGGAAACAGTCTCTACAGATACAGCTTAAGTGAACAACTTATTTAAAAAATCGTTTGCTCGTTCTCCCACCAAAAGTGACATTTTCATCACCACTTGTTCAATCTCTATTTTATTCTCCCTCCCAAAATGTTCCAGAGCAGGGTCTGTACTGGAACTTCAGCTGTTTCCTATCAGGGTGGTCATTTTGTTAGAGCTACACCACCATGTAGCAGCTGAGGATGTCACTGGGAAGAAAAAGGCACACCCAGAGGTGTAGACTTACCCAGATGTGCAGTTCTGACAGAAGCTAAACAGCTGAATATCCCATGCATTTGATATTTAAGAGCATTTCTGATGTTCACAGTGATGAGGCAAGTGGCCACCTTTGGGACTGTGTGCTTGGAGCTCTCTGGAGAAACTTGGAGAAGCTTAGAATCACTGAAAATACTATTTTGCCCACTGCAAAGTGATTTTGGACTGAAGCTGTCATGTCTTTTACTGTGTGTAGAAATTACAATGAAAAAAACATTAAATATTCAGCATTTTTTCCTTCTATGTTGGCCAAAAATTATTGCCCATGTTTGAAAACATCCAGCCTTAGCTTGATACTAGCTTAAGCTAATCAAGCTTAATAACATGATTTCTTTGTTTTTGGACTGTGGGGTTGGGGGTGGGGTGGGTTTTGGGGTAGTTTTTGTGATTTTTTGTTATGTTCTGTTTTGGTGCACTGGTACATTATGACAATATCATGAATTTCATAGGCATTAGACAGAATTAAGGTTGAAAGAGACCTCGGGATTTGATGAAGTCCAAATTCCTGGTTAAGTTCCTGCATTTCTTTGTGCAAATATTTTCAAAGAATCACAGAATGGTTTGGGCTGAAAAGGATCTTCAAAGATATCTAGGGGTGCCTTCCACTAGACCAAGTTCTTCCAAGTCACAACCAGATTGACCCTAAACATTCCCAAGGAGAAGGTATCCAAATTTTCCCTTGGCAGCCAGTTCCAGTGTCTCACACACTCACCAATACCTTCCTTCTGTTCAATTTAAATCTACCCTCTTTCATTTTAAACCAAGGGAAGACAAAATTCTCAGTGATAGCCATGCAGTCCTTCCTTAGTCACTTCTCCTGCCCACAGGGATGAATGATTCCTCCTTATTGCTGTAGAAATGTTCTGAAATATAAAGTTTAAGCTGAGTACCTGGCACAGAAAGTGTGATTCATCAGACAGCAGAATGATGTCCTTGTGAAATGTACAATTTTGGAAATTCACAGCTTGCCATTATAATTTTCCACCCTCTTGCCAGTAAAACTGGCTTAAAATTGTTTTCCGCCATACTTCTGCTGATTTTCTTCACACAAAGAATGAGCAATCCTCAGTCACAGCTTTCATAAACAAAGACCAAGCCCTAATCCAAGAAAATATGAAATATAATGTAACTTTTTATTTTTTTCTTTTTTGATAGCCATTTTGGAGATGTAAGCACCACATACCAGTGAGAACTGTGCTACTCCAGACCTCCATATCTTTGTTTATTCCCAACATTTCTGCTTATTACGTGTAGTAGTCTAAGTGAGGAATATCCCTTCAGTCAAATTAAAAAGAAAAAATAACCAGCTAGCACTGGAGGGCAGATTAAACAAGTCATTAATTTGAGGGTCATCAATGTATGTGCCCATTTTTCACCAGCACCACGCATATGTGAGCAGGAAATCCAGATGACTTCATCAGCAAAGCTTGAGTTTAATTTATTCATTACTTCTTTCACCAAAAGTTCTTAGTAATAAATGAGCAATTGCATATGTCTTCTTGTATATATCAGTTGTATACGGCCATCAACTATAAATTAGCTGCATGTCTGACCTGAATATTTAAAAGTTAAATGAAAAACTGCATATTCTCTCACAACTTGGTCTTATGCTGTCAGCCTACAACTACTGTTTGTAATTTTTTGCTTAACAGGTACACATTCCCCAAAATAAATCCCATCCAGGAAGAGAAGAAAGTGGGAAGGAGTTGGGACTGTGGGAAAAGGTTCTCTGGGTACCAAGACGAGAAAAAAAAAGAAAGAAAGAGGGGCTCAACAGAAGCTGAGCCTTGCTGAAGGGGTGTGGGGAAGGTGGTCTTTTAATTTTGTTCTCGTTATGACCCAAAACTATCTAAATTCATCTTTAGATAGTTATTAATTAAATTCATGATATAAATTAATTGATGTCATTAATTAATGTGTGATTAAATAATCATTATTAAGGAATAGATAATTTAATTGATTATTTGCCCAAGTTGAACCTGCTTTGTCTACAATGGTAATTGGTAAGTGATATTCACGTCTTGATCTCAACCAGGAGCTTTCACATCCCACTTCTTCCTATTTTTCTCCTCTTGTCCCGGAATCCTGTGATCCAGTTGAGACCAGATCCACAGCCCTGGGGAAACGAGACACTCACTGCCATTGGATGTGACTGAAAGTGGTCTCCCATTGGAAACCTCCAAGCTGCTAAAAATATTGCGGTCCTGAGAAATGCTGAGCCCAGTCTGGGTTGTAACAGCTCTTCAAATTACAGTAATTTCACGATTATAAGCCACACCTTTTCCATTGAAGAATCCAGCCTACCTCAGTAGTTCAGCTTATATTCAGGTGCGGCTTATTTATGGACAAATCCCAGCAAAATGCCAACCCGGAAGTGAGAGCCAGCCAGGGAGGGTGCCTGGGGCTGCCTTTAAAGGCTTCGCTGGTCTATGAAAACTGTTGCAACTTGAGCACCTGACACCAAACCCAGCTGGCATAAATTCTGTTACTGATTTGTCACTTTGTTACACATGGATCCTCGCTTCAAAAAAAAAAAAAATTGTGGCTTATATTCAGGTGCAGCTTATATATGGACAAATCCCGTGGTCTACCCGGCTACCGGGAGGAGCGCCTTATAATCAGGTGTGGCCTATAATTGTGAAATTACTGTACCTTGAATTCAATGTGTAAAATGTAAAATACCCTTTAAAACCTACAACTCTGTTTTAACTGAAAAATTTAAACAATGTGAGTTTTTCTATCCTGGAATATGAACCTGGAAGAGACCCTGATGCTTCATCTGCCTTTGGTTTCCAGCTCTGGTAACTTCTGTCAATTATTTTTATGGCAAAGTCATTTCAAAGTCTCCCTGGAAATATTTTCCCCATTTTTGTTCTCATGCTGTGGTTTTTGTGCTGCTCATGACACAGCGTCTGCCAATCCTGATGCTGTTGTTATGGTGTTTCCAAGAGAAGAAAGAGTTGACTGAAAATCACCCCGTATTTTCTCTTGCTTTCCAATAACTTGTTAAAAATTCCCTTTTCTTGCCCTTGCCAAAGAAGAAACTTTCATTATGAGAGCTGAGGTGTGCTGTGTCATTGGGTCATTGCTGATATAGCCTTGTTGCACAAGGAAAGCTCCCTTTAGGAAACAGCAGATGCTGATCCTGGTCATGCCCATACCCCAGCAGAGCCCTGGAATTTTCCCAGGCAGCCCATTGCACTGCCTTACTAAATCATCTGTTTGAGCTTTTCCACACTTTTCTTCTACCTCATTATGTCTTGACCTGATTGTTTAGTCCTGGCTCATGCCAGGAATGGAAAACCACTTTTTCATTTCCATTTAAAATGGTAATGGACGGAAAGTAACTCTGTGTTTTAAGTGGAACATCACATTTGACACCTAAAAGAACCAACAAATATCTTTAGAACTTACCATGAAATGTGGCCTCTGGCAAACTGATAACCCATTTTCTCTCTTTCACTTGGGTTTTAGTACCTCCAGCATTAAAAGAACCAGAGATAAAGAATTTCTGAGTTTGTAGTCACATAAATAAGATTAAAACCTGACCATCGCTATGGCAGTAAAATGAGAACTATCAGAAAGATATTGATTAAAATATTTTAATTATACACAAGTTATTATTCTCTCTATATCCAAATTATATAAAATGTTACTAATAATATGACATCAAAGATAGTCACCTGATAGATGCTGTTATTTTTATAACATCATCATTCTTGCCACACTGCCAGCACATTTTGATAACAAATTGACTAAAATAATTTAATTGATCAGACTAAACCCAGATTTCCTTTTCAGCAGAACACTTTAACCCTCCCTGGAGGTGTTCAAGAAATGACTGGGCATGGCACTTAATGCTGTGGTTTAGTTGAGGCAGTGATGGTAGGTCAAAGGTTGGATCTGATGATCTTGGAAGTTTTTTCCAACCATAATGATCCTATGATTCAATTCTAGATAAAAAAATCCTTTTCTTAACAAAAAAAAAGGTACCTAAGGTATGAGGTGACACACAACTGAATGTTAAATAGTGCAATAGGTTCAGCCTGTCCTGTTGTTCCTTTATTGAATTAAAGCCAAAGTGTGTTAGAAGTCAGAAGCTTTGAAGGTCTCCACACAAAGTCACTCCTGCTGTGGAGACTTCAGGGAAGAGGAATGCTCACCATCCAACATTTTTACTAAAGGACCAGGCTGCAGAATTCCCTTAAGGATAGGGAACAAATTGGCCTTTACAGGGTTAGTAAAAGGAGACTGGGGTTTACAGGGTTAATTCTGTGATTGCAGCTTTAGATTCCCACGTTGAAAAGTTCAGAGTGGAATTTTCTATGGCTGGTTAATACAGTCCAAAATCTGGGATAACTATCCTAACGTTAATTTGATGAAATTAAATCCTGACCCTTCATTGTAGCTTCAGTATGAAGTGATGAAAAACACAGGGGCAAATCAAATTTGACCCTTTGGGGCAAAATTACTAAAACTGAAATTCATATCCTTCCAGGGGCATTTGTCTATTTTATCCCTCTGCCAATCCAGACTCCTAAATCTTTCTCTAATTGAGACAAAACCTTCTTCTGCAGTTTTTATGGGATCGGAAAAAGAGAATGAGAATTTCATATTTAGAAATTATATTACATAGAGAGCAAAATTACTTTGGATTCACACATTTTCTGATTTATAAAGGATATTATTCTCTGCATTATTGAATTTCACAGGAAAAGAAAACATTCTGAGTTAGTATAGTCATTCCCTCTCTGAGAATAATGTTGCTGAGCTCAATATGCACATTTTTCTTAAACTTCCACAATAATAAACCAAAGCTTTCCTCATTTCCCAATTCTTTGTTGTATTGTCTTTTTGGCTGGTATTTCTTCAATACAGTTTCAGAATTTCCCATAGTGTGATATTCACAGGGAACATAAACTGATATTGCCCTGTGACTTGAACTGCAAAAATGTACCAAATAACTGTAAATCTCATTCTGAGTTTGCTAATATATTTTATTGACTCCTAGAAAATAGACTTCTACTAGGAAATAAATTTCCTCATAGCCCAAAAGATAAAGTCTCCTATTTGATGTGATGCCATTGCATTTATACAGTGGAGGGTAAGAAATCCATAAAACAAATCAGAATGGGCAGCAAAAGGCTGCTCAGTTTTTCAAGAGAAGGTCTGTGAGTTGTTTCATTTTTAACATTTGCAGACTGAGGCTGGCAAGGGAGATGAGAGGCAGCAGGTCTTGCTGGCTGAGTTCAGTCAGAGCTCCTCAGTTCCTTTTGCACAGAACAAAGAACATTAGGTTTGGCCCCGGAGAAGTGAGTCTGAGAATTAAAAATTCAGCCCCTGCCTGAATGAGTGAGAGAAGACAAATGTCTGGGCTCTCTAATCTCTTTCCATATTGCTAGCAAATAATTGATGGGTTGTGCCAGACTATTTCTTCTTCATGGCTAGAAAGGCCATTTCTAGGATCATTTTCTGTACCCTGTGCCCTGTAACCCAAAGCTCTGCCTGCAAAAGATTGTCTGGACTCTGTGTGGAAGCTCTGAGGATTGTCACCTGGACAGAAAAGATTAATTCAATATTGAGCAAGGTGGCAACACAAATTAAGAGCTGTGTGACAAAGAAATCACAACTGTGAGATCAATATTGGTTTGTTATTTATCTCCTTACCCATCAGCACTTCCTGAAGAATATCTTAAATTTTAAAATCTTCATGGGTTTTTGTCAGTGATTGAACACAAATATGCTCATGTGCTCTAGAATTTAATCCAAATGCCTTTGAAGCCACTTATAAAACTTCATTATAGTGAGTATTGATCTGCTGTTCATACACCCATATAGAGCAGACATGATTTGCACTCTGTAAAAGTGTGCAACTAAGCAGTGAGTTTCATTAATTAATGATCCTTTACCACCAAGAATTATGTTCCTTGTTTTTTATTTTTTTAAACTTTTAAACAGAGGTGGAAGATTTCTTTCTCCAGTTAATTAGAATAAAGTTTATTTGGTTCCCAGATTGCTATTCCTTGGTGATCTATACTGAACCTGTTGCCCATCTTCATCCATTTGATCACAAAAAATGTTTTCCCTGGAAATGCAGCTTATTGCCAGGTGTGATGGAAGTGTCAATCGAGGAAATAAAGCTTAAAATAATATGAATATTTACTTTTCATCATCTGTTAAACCCAGTGGTTTGGGTAAAGATGCAATGAATGGCATGAAAAGAGAGGGAAAATATTCAGCTATTCAGCCTCTAAGACATAAGGCAGTAAAACTCTCTACTTTGCAGTCTAGATTTTTTTTTATAACTATGAGAACTGAATTAATAGATTGGGAAAAAAAAAAGGATATAAACAGAAGATGAATTTATGAGCAAAGTTCACGTTTGTTCCTTTACCAGACCACTTGGTGTGACTGAAATGTAAATGTGCATGGTTGACAACACTTGGCATTCACTGATTCTGCCTTTGCTTTGGTCTGGCTCATGACCATTTGCATCTCACTTTTCTGAAAGTATGGAAAGAATTTTCAAACTTTTTAAGGGCTTTATTTTGTATGTTCTTTTAAATTGTATATTCTCATGTAGGTGTGGGTATATATATGTGTATGTGTGTGCGTGTGTGTATACATTTATATATAGCTACATGCATATACATATATATGTCTATAAAGCAAATCTGTTATTTACTAGGAGTTCATAGGACATGATATCTCATCTTCAGCCTCATAATACATTTTTCTTTGCTTTGCCAAAAGCTTTCAAAGTGTTTCCTGTCTAAGTACCAGAACCCTTTTTTGGCAGTAGAAATTGGGGTCAAACACTGGTTATGGCATGCAATAATCTTCCAACTGTTCACAAATATATTTTTAAAGCAGCTTCTGCTGGACTAGCAGCTCAGGATGGAAAAGCTGTAGGGCCCACAGTCATAGAGCAGCAATTAACGATGAGTAGGGATGGTCAGACTGTACTTGGGATGGATAAAGGTGTAAGCAGTGTAGTCATCCACTTGTCCAAATTACACCTTCTTTTCCAAATCCTCATTAATAGGATGAAAGGTGGCAGAAAACTGGAGGAAAAAATGGAAATGTGAGGTGAATGGTTATATTTAGTCTCCTTAATCATTAGCTGCTCCAATCCTTCAAAATTCAAATCCTTGCCTTCACAAATACTTAGGGAATGCTCTCCATGGAAAGCCTAAGTCACATATATTAACTAGGTTGCTTGGATCTTCTGCTCATGAATTTTTCTTCATGGGACATTATAATTCATATTTGTACAACTGCTCAAACAAGTTAATGTCATTATTTTATGTAGCCACCTCTTTTGTCAGAAATTCCAGTTAGTCAAAATAATAACTAACACATCTGACTAATGCTGAGCTAATTGTGTCTGCAGTGGAGCAAAATGTAAATTGGTTAGGTGAGGAGATTATGAGATTCCTGTGGGTAAAGTTTTCTTTGCTATATCATCTGAAAACAGTAAATGTTCCTTCTTTTTAAACTCTTGGTTTCTGAAACCCAAAGTGCATATTTGAAGGACATGAAGGTTTAATATTTTTAATATTTTTTGTTGAGTTATGTAAATTGGCTCAGGAAATAAGTATATTGATAAAATTGTTTAATGGCATATGCTCTCTACTAACCATCTAAACAGAGATCTTTTCCTTCCTAGATGGAAGTGGATGCATAAACCTGTGCTCTATACCATAAGATTTAAGCAGGCTTAAAATTTACACCAGTTTGCAGGTTTCAGACTAAATTGCCCATGTATATTCCTATTGAAGTATTTCTCACCACTCCAAAGAATTTTAGACTATTAAAATTTTCCAGCAGGTAATGTCTAATTAAGCTGCTATTCTTCTAGATAAATGTCTCCTGAATAAATAATATACCATGTTGAAATGTGCTCTCTTTTTAAACTGAAATAGTAGGTGTGTGTGTCATATTAGTAACAAAAGCTTTGCTTTTCATGCAGTCTAAATTCTCCTTTCATGCCTGGGGCTCCTTAAGTAAGCACTTTTTGGGGTACTCTGTAAAATATCTGCACTGTACAGTATTTGAACTGTGCATCTTACATTTAAATGTCTCTGCTAAAAGGTGTGATCACACTTGCAATTACATCCTCTACCTTCCTGAGCACACCTGCCCTGCCAATCTTTTGAAATGTCAGGTTCTGAAACAAGTAATGCAGAACATTTAGGATGAGTCCTTTTTTATGAGGCATTATGTATTTGTTTTTGGAAATATCAGACTGGGTTTTTTTCCTAGTTTTATAATGTTAAAATCATTTATATCCCTGTAGCCAGCAGTAATAGAAATATCTCTTCTCAGACAGGGAGCCCAAACTGTGGCTAACAAAACCAGTGACACCAGGATTAATTTTTAAGGCGTCATAAAATTGCAAGGAAACAACTGGTCTTTTCTCCATCTTCAGTGATTTTGGTGTTCTGAAATGAATGCATCATATTTAAGGCCATGAGGAGTGGGCAGCTGTCTCCCTTTGACATTTCTGAGATAAATTAAACAGATCACAAGTCCAGTTTCTCTATTGATTGCTATAATATGGCGCGTGGTGTCTTTAAAGCAATGAATTTTGTTATTTTGATGTTTTATCTCTTAGCTATGTCTGTTTATACACCCATAATCTTCATCCTGTACAACCTACAGGATGGAAAAGGGAAACCTGCAAAGCCTTACTTTAAAATGTGGTATTTTCTCTTAGCATTTCTTAATTAAGTCCAGCACTTAGATGGACAGGTTTTCTTTATTGTTTTAAAGTGCTCATTAAATGGAAAGTACAATTATAGCTGAATTTTTGCAACCATTAGTACCAGTTCATCTCAGCTTTCTCACCATCTCATTAGGCTCCCTGGATTCCTTGCAACTCTAGATAACAATATATATAAAAGATATTTGTTCATTTAGAAGCCTGCTACCTTCACCAGACTCCATTCAAAGAGTTCAGTCTGTTTGAAGGGAACAATCCGCTGTGCCACCCATACAGATTTTTTTCTTTTCTTTTCCCCTGTTCCTAACAAAGTTTAAAACAGAAGATACTGAACACTGAACATGTTGGAGGATAGAAGAAAGCTTATTATATTTTGTGCATTTTATCTGGAGTTTTGTGCAAGTGTTATACAGACAATAAAATCCAATACAAGCCTGATCACATTGGATATTGTCAAAGGAACATAATCTATCTGAATAAACTGAATTTCTGTAGAGAACCTGCACTCCAGTAGTACCTTGCTGGAAAAATGGATGGAATATTTGGCAGCAGAAAAGGGAACCATGTGCCAAATTATAATCTAACCCTAAAAAAAACAGAGATCCCTTTAGGGTATGGGTGAAAAATTGTCATTTTGGGACATACTCCAGAGCAATGCTTGATAATTTTCATCAGCGCCATGCTAATAATAACATTAATACATATAATAATAACCAATTATAAATTATATAATTATAAAAGAAATAGAGGTATGGAGCACATATAAATACCCATTTGGGGCATTGAGAAATGTCTGTGGAACTTGCTTTATCTGGGTATATATTTTTAAATTTTGGAAAGGAAAAATGTTATATTGAGGAAGTGGCTGGAAAGGTAATCATCAGCAAGTGCCTTTAATGACCTCAGGAGGATAACAGGATGTCAAACACAGAAAAATACAATATTTTTGCTTTCATGAAGCTATTTATGGCTGCAGAAATAGTTCTTTATGTTGCCATTGTTGTAGAAGGAAAGTCATTAAGGCACACAGCTGCAGACAGGGTGTGAAGTGAAAAGGTGCTGCTTGCTATTACCCCCTCCATAAAGCACTGGCCCACATTCCTTGCCCTTAGCAGTCTGAAGCAGCTGAAGCAGAAATAAGGAAAAAAACAGAATGCTTCTTATACATTTTATGCGCTTTTGTTGCATTTGTGTGTGTATTTTTTTAATTTACTTACATAGATGCTTCTACATCCACACACAGACACACAGGCTCACAAAAAAAAAAAAAACCTATGTGCAAGAAAACTTTCAATAAAACCATCTTCTAACTCAGAACTGATGTAAGACTTAATTTCTATAATAATCTTTCTGATACATTGTGTGGCAGGGAAGAAATGACATTATTTTCCCCCCACACCATTTGGATTTTGGATGAATTTGTCATGATACCCCTAACTGACAAAATTCATAAACATATGACTTGCTTCTTCTAAGATAAATAAACAAGTGTTTAGCTTATATTTACAGAAATCAGTAAATAATTTCAATGATCTAAGCTGTCATAAAATTTTGTTTCTGGACTGCCAAATTCATGATAAGTGGCTGTGGATGACCAGTTTTGTCACCTCCAAAGCAGAGGTGATTTATCAGAAGTCACACCATATTCATTGCCAGAGACTAACCCAGATTACCAAAAACCATTTTAAATTCTGTTTCTATTTCAGATGAAATTCATAAATGTCTTTGAAGGAAAATTTCTGTAACTCTTGTTGGAGTGTGGCAGAGAAACATCTTTGTTAAAGGTTTATAACTATACAGAGAATCTTTAATGCACAGAAGGTTTACTTGGGAGAAAGATAAGGAGGCAGTAATCAGCTGTAATAACACCATTACTGTGTTTTCCTTATTTATTCCTCCTTTGCACAAATTAGTCCAATTCTTTTGCTTGCAGCCAGTATTGGAGCATCTGCTCTAAAATTGTTTCCTAACACCTCAAGATCATTTTTTCCCCCTTGAGGTACAAGTTGGAAATGTTTTACTGGCAATTGGTCCTGATCCTTAACCTGTCCATTCTTTGCCATTTTTAAAAATCTTATTTTGTGTTTTATTCTTAATATCTCTACTAAATTTCAGTAGGAGACAGAAAATAACTCCTGTAGTTAGTCTTTCTGCCTCATGCTTATTTTCTGCTCCATTTATCTTGTGTGTAACACAGACTTTCAGGAGGGAGCTCCCAGTAGAAAGATTTCCTGCTTTGTATTCATTAATGCCACTGTCACCAGTGGTAATTTTCTGTAGAAACTCAAGGACTTCACTT
The DNA here is from genome assembly GCA_009812075.1 of Sialia sialis. Lineage (NCBI taxonomy): Eukaryota > Metazoa > Chordata > Aves > Passeriformes > Turdidae > Sialia > Sialia sialis. The sequence goes on along the minus strand of VRYO01001717.1, from coordinate 4,969,236 downwards.
TTTGGAGCTGCACACACTTAGCTGTCTCCAAATGAGTTTCCATCCATGACAGAAGGAAGGTCAGGGAGAGATGCTGGCAGTGCAGTGTCTGAAGGATGTGTTCAATTTTACAGAGCTGCTGCCACGAGTGCTGGCTGCTTGGCCAACGCCTGACAGATCTAATGGATATGGAAAACGAGTGGCCCTTTCCCTGTTTCTGTTTTCCCAACATGACAGAGCCGAAGCTCGTTGCAGAGGCAGAGTGGAAAGGTCAGGAGAAGTGCTGTCAAAACTGAGATGGATCTCTGAGCACTAACACTGCCCTAGGGTGGACAGCAGGAGCTCCAGCCTGACAGAGCAATCCAAACCTCTGTGCAGCTGTTCTTACCCAGTCTCCTCACCAGAGCACATTTCTGATTATGCCTTATCAGCTGAGGGCAGGTGGCAGATGTTCGGGCTGCTCTGCTTTGTGTTTGGCCCAAACTGGGGGTGCAGTGTCCTGGTTCAGGGCAAATTTGGGGAGAACATCTGGAAGGAGCCTCCAGAAAACAAAACCCCCACGACTCCTCCTCCCACCACCGGGTTCGGGAAGAATTTCCTCAGAGATAAAAGTGGAAAAAACCTGTTTATTTAACAAACAAAAACTCCCCAACACAAGAAAAGAGAATGAACAGCCCCAGATGACAAAAAATAAACCTCTTTCACCACTCTGAGGGGATGACCAACTCAGAAAGTCTCTCCTGCGAGTGGTTGGCCAGTTATCGGTCTCCA
>VRYO01001717.1:4941029-4967486 GCA_009812075.1 Sialia sialis | reverse complement strand
ATAAACAGAACACACGATTGGGGATACAAGCACCATAACATCACCCCAGGACATGCAGCCTCTTCTTGCTCACTCAAGGTGCCTCTGACTCATCTTTCTGTTCAGCTGAGCTCCTTCACTCTGAATTGTGCTGTTGGGGAATCACAGAATCATGGAACCATGGAATGATCAAGGGTGGAAGGAGCCCCACAGAGCAGCCACAGTGCCCGTGCATTCAGCACTGCTTTGTGATACTCTTTGCCACTTGCATTTTGTTTCTCACAAAAGAAATAGGCACCACATAAAAGGCGCTATGCATTCAGATAAACGTGTTACCCAGGAGGGCATGGAAAAATCACTTTGTATTCAGTTCTTATTTCCTCCCATATGTTAAGCTGGGAAGAGAACAGAGGCTCCAGATCTGGAGACATTGTCTCATGGTATAGAGCAGCAATAGAAGCTCATTTGGGGTTGGTGTTTGGTTTTGATTTTTTGGTTTTTTTGGGTGTTTTGTTTTGTTCGGTTTTCTTTTGTTCGTTTTTTTTTCTTGTTTGCAAAAGCAGCTCCACTGCCAGGTTTTGGCAGTTTTGCCTGGGTAAGGGTTCCTTTGGAGCTACCACAGTGACAGCACTTAGGACCACCTGGGCTACTTTTCAGGATGTGGAACTAGTGCTGATTTTAGCTTACATCCAAACTCACCTTTCTGCAATCATAAATCTTGGATCAATTTTAATGATTCCGGTAAATTGGTTAATCGTTCTCTGACAGGAAAATTGACTGCTCCCTTTTATTATTCCAGTATGTTCTTACTCCAGCTATTGCCACATATCATGTGTAATTTTCTACAATATTTTCTACAACTTCTTTAATATGAAATACTTAAGATTTTTTGAAAATACATCAAAGTATCATAGAATCATTTATGTTGGAAAATACTTTCAAAATCCAGGAGTCCAACTGTTAACCTAATACTGCCCAGTCTACCCCCTGAAATATGTTATCCTTGTTTTATTCCATTAGAAATATTTTAAATGTATCCTGTTACAACTGTGATGCAGTTTGCAAGTATTCTCCAGAGTTAGGAGCATTGCCCTGTATGCAGAGTGTGAAAAAGCCAATTAAGTCTTCAACAAACATAACCCAGTGCATTTTTCCATAGGATTTCATGTGAAAAAAGAGGTTAATTTTTTTAAGGAATTCAGTAATCAATTAGCTGTGTAGTTTACTGCATGACTCCCTGACATTTTTCTTCTAAATCCAGTCTAAATTGAATCTAAGCACCATGACTAAACAGTTCACTTGATAACTGGTTTCTTAAGAGCTCCAGAGAAGTTAAATATCATTTTAACATAAAACTAGTAAATATAACACATTTTTAGTCAATATAATTTCAAAGTCCACAAAGTCCAAGGAAATATGTGTAGGCATTCAGAACAGACCTGGCACCTGGGGAGAAAAAATTTAAAAAATAAAGTATTTTACCTCCATGAGAAGACTCAGGAATCAGTTCCTCTTAGAACTGCTTTAGCCTGCAGAATAAAAAGGATATTTCTAGTCTCAAGAGTATCTGTGCTTTGCAAAATACTTAGAATTGTCTGTGGAATAATTGATTTGATGTCATTGGAAAGCACAAATATCCCAGTTATGATAATTTGTTATTGCCTGATCAACTGATTCAAACGAAACATGCTTTATAATTCTTTCAGATTTATGACTGGCTAAATTTCTTTAATTGGATTTGTTTGATGGAGGCCAAGTTTTGATGGAATCACTCTGTAAGAACGAATCAGGACCACCACAGAATTTTATCTCCCTTACAGCTGCACAGTCCCTTTGCCTGTTTTTCTCTTCAGTGTCTCCTGCTGTGGATATTTCTGGAGCAAACAAGGCAGTGTTATCATCCCTCTGTTATGATTTAATTAATGGAGTAGGAACATTCTGTTACAATTTAAATTCTCTGTCAAGCTTCTCGTGTGTGTTTTGTTAATTGGTTTGGGTTTTATTTTGTTTTTTATAGCAGGAGAGTGTGGAAAAGGTCATTCTGTGGTACAGCCTGGCCATGGATAAGATGGATAAAAGATCTACCAACGGGAGCCCAGATTAAAATATCCCAGTGAAAAGACCAAGAAAATGGAAGAAAAGGAGTTGAGTTATGTTGAGTGGAGTATCTGAAGTTAGAAAAAGGGAGTTTCTCAAGAAAGGAGATTTTATAATCAGTAAATAAATATTTAAGTACATATATTAGTTAAAAGCACTAAAACCAACCTGCCTGACTGCTCCAAGTATTAACTGCTGAAAGAAGCAATTTCCAGTGTTTAGTGCTTATCTCAAGACAGGGGAGTTCTGCCCTCAGTCTTCCACATGATCATTGGGTTCCTTCTTTTTCAATGTGTCTGATTCATTCTATGAGGAAAGATAGCAATGCACATTTCCCCTCAAAATAAATAATAATAAATATAATAAATATAATAAATATAATAAATATAATAAATATAATAAATATATTCCCAGTTGTGAGGCTCTCAGGTACTTAATTACCAAAAATATTGCTTTTAATGATATAAAGTGTGGTAGAAACATTTGCTGTCCAACTGGCTCTGAGAGAAATTAGAATAACACTGAATCCAGTATGATTCCAGGTTGGCATTTCACTGGGATTTGTCCATAGATAAGCCGCACCTGATGATTAGCCACACTACTGGGGTAGGCTGGATTCTTCAATGAAAAAGGTGCGGCTTATAATCATGAAATTACTGTAATAATATCAATGATTAGTTGAGAAATCCAGAAAAAGCTGCCAGTGAGGGAGGACTTAGAGTAGGAGGCTGAGTAGGAATCAGTGATTATGACCTGATTGCATTTGTAATCAAGAGAGAAAAATCAGTTTGTACTTGCAATATGGTAAAGCTGTATTAGCCCTGCTGATAGAATAAACTCATGGGAAATTAGGAATTAAAATTATCAGAAGAGAAAAGAACCTGACTAAAATAGAAGTTTATTGAAACCAGTAGAAACAACTTAGGAGATCTCTCTGTGCTTTTCAGGAGAAACTAGTGTGTTCCTGGTTTGTGTATGACTTCAAGGAATCACAGGATCAGCAAGGCTGGAAAAGATGTCTGAGATGACCAAGTCCAACTTTTGATCAAAGCCCAGCATGGCCAGTAAAACATATCCTATAGTGCCATGTCCAGCTGTTCCTTGAACACATCCATGGGATGGGAACTCCACCACCTTCCTGGGCAGCTCCTTCCAAAGCCTGACCACTCTTTCAGTAAAAACTCTTTTCCTGATATTTAACCTGACCCTCCCCAGGCACAGCTTGAGGAGGTTTCCCATTCTCCTGTTGCTGGGAGCAGTGCCTGATCCCACCCTAGCTGCCCCCTCCTGTCAGGGAATTACGGAGAGCAATAAGTGATGCCTTAAGTTGTAGCTTCGATATTTTCCAGGTTCTGTACTGCATTAGTGTGTGACTCTAAACTCCATATAAAGTGTTACAAGTTCTCCTCACAGCTCAGGCACACAAAACAATCCTTTTCCAGCCTCAGAACCAAGGACACTGCTGCAGCTTCAGCCCCAAAAAGTGCAAACAGCAGGGAATTGAGGAGAGAATCTGGGAGGATGGGACTGCAGAACCTGGAGCTGGAATTGGACAATGAACCCCAACATGGGAATGGACCAAAACTTGTAAGTGAAAATGGGTAACCCATCATCTATCTTGGGTGTAGCCACAGCCGGGCTCTTGTACTGCCCAAGATGAATCCTTTGAAGGGCTTTTAATAAATCCCTGCTTTATTCCTTTAACACTGTCCAACCTCTGTTCTAGCAGCCTTTCAAGGCATCATAAGCCTGTGCAACTCTGTATAGTTTTTTCATATAGCAGACATGAAAGTGCTATTTATTTTGAGTGACCATTCCAGAAATTTACTCTCAAAAATTAAGAAGTAAAAGCACAGCTGTGGGGGCAGAATAAGAATGGCTCAGTTGGAAGTAAGCTACAATAATAGTTTGTCCAAACAACAACTGCAGCAGTCTGTGCTAGTCATTTCTCTGTTTTGCATATTTCAGAAGACACAGGTTAAACTGCTGACATCTGTAAAGAAATGGCAGGCTGTGAAGAGCCCAGCCTGGAGCAGGTTTGTCCAAGCCATGGAAGGGACCATGCTTGCGCAAGGGAAAAGCATGAGGAGGAAGGGCTGGCAGAGAGGAGCTGTCACAGCCTGATTGCAGCTCCTGTTCTCACCACCCCTGCACCCCTTGGGGGTAGGAGGCAGAGGGAAGGAGTGAAATTCAGCCTGGGAAAGGGTGTGGGGGAGGAAGGTGATTTAGTTTTTATCTGTTTCTCACCATCCAACTATTTTTATTTGGTAATGAGCTGAAAGAAGGCAAATTTAGACTAGATATTGGGAAAGAATTCTTCCCAGTGAGGGTGGGGAGGCCCTGGCACAGGGTGCCCAGAGACACTGTGACTGCCCCCAGATCCCTGGAAATGTCCAAGGAAAGATTGGACAGGGCTTGGAGCAGCCTGGGATAGTGGAAAATGTCTCTGCCCATGGCAGGGCATGGGAGTAGATGGACTTTAAGGTCCCTTCCAACCCAAATCATTCCATGATTGTTTTTTTTTGTCCATGATGAATATTGGTAAATGATCTCCATGTCTTTATCTTGACAACCTTTTTCACCTTATTTTTCTCACCCTGTATTGTTGGTGGGGAGGGGGAAGTGTAAGAAAGCCCCTGGTGGGTGTCTAGCAGGTCAGTAAGATCAACTCACACCAGTTGCACACAAAAGTCTCTCAGACTTTGTGTGGAAATTCCTTGCAGTCCTACAATGTGTGGATAAGGCTGAGGAGCATGAATAAACGTGATTTAGCAAACCATTTGTAACACAGACCAACCCAGATGGTGCTGAAGAACCAAAAACCACTTCAGACCATATCGTCAAGGGGACAAAATATGAGATCATGAGAGGAGCTTTCTATATACATATACTTTATTTCTCATTTGATTAAGGATACCAATGTGGAAAGAGCATAAATTTAGGAAATAACTCTAAATAGGCAGTGCATCAAAGAACTAACTAGTCTCTGCTCCTGAAGCTTATGTTTGGCACAATAACCTGCAGTAAAATTACTTCACATGTGAAAAGCTTATTCACTTCATTAAATGTCACACTCAGTACAGTCACTTTCCAAATACTATAATATCATAAAATGTTACAGAAAATAATAAGGCTGTTTTATAATTAGAACTAAGCAGGATCACAATCTTAGATTACTCATTTGCTTGAACATTCCTTTACCACCAACTGCCTGTGTGGCATTTGAATGTCACAAAGCTCCTGTTATTAATATTTGCACGGTAGTGTGGAGTAATAGTTTGTACATTTGCAATGAGCTCTCCTAAAATCCCATGTAAGCCCCAGATATGGTCAGTTCCCTGCAGAGTCAAGAATTGTCCTTCAGTTTCATGTTCTGGTGCATAGAGATCATTCCTACGTGGAATCACAGAATATTCTGACTTTTCTTAATTTATTTTTAAAATTTCTGGGTTGAATTGAGATTTTACAGGATTTGTCAGTGGAGAATCCCAGGCTCTGGAGTGACATTATTTTCCAAAATAAGGTCAGGGAAGGGACTGATTTATGCAACTGAATCTATTCCAGGATAGATTTTTTTAAATTGTTAGTAGCTTTTTGCAGCATAACAAGTCCTGTTCTGTATTCACTTTTAACAGGTTACTGGAAAACTTCATGCTAATTCAGGAAATATTAAGATTACACCTGCCATTCTTCTGCAGTGAATTCTTATCATTTTGACAAATACCACCAGAAATCTAGAAAAAAGTGAGTTTCCACTACTGTTTTTTCTTTAACAACAAAGGCCTAAGGCTTGCTCACTAGGTGTAAGATCTAGATGTAAAACTTGTGCAATTTGTCACCGCATGTAGCTATATGCTTGACAAATTTACTGCTACAAATAGGAAAAATATCTGCAAGCATTAGGGAGAAGAAGTGAGCAAAAGAAATGTTCTCTATAAGTCATGCATTGAAAAATGAACACACCTTTTTCCTTCTACATATCTTCTTAAAAAGAGCAACAATAATTCATTAAACCTTTAGAGCCAAAGAAATTTTCCCCTTGTGGACATCCAGCTTAGCACTTTCTAATACTTTACTTACAACATGTATTAATTTCAGATTACCACTCACACAGGATCTTATTTTATTTCCCAGATATAGATTAAAGTGGCACAGGATAGGATTTTCAGGGTTTTATGCAGGGCCCAAAGATAGACTCAATGATCTCTGTGGGTACCTTCCAATTCAGGATATTCTGGGATTCCATGAAAATAATAATAATAATAATAATTGATAGCTGAACTATTTATTACATGGAACCCTTTTAGTCTTCAAACATAATGAAATTGAAGAATGAGTGAAACAGAGAGAATGTCAAGCCTGCTGTCTCCTGCAACACTTCACATGATGAAAAAACAGCTCCTTTAAAAGAAGGACCTTTAGAAAACTTTTTCTGAAAAATCTTAACTCCTAAGGAGTAAAAATTCTGTATCACCAGCCTGGAAGAGTATCTGATAGAATTTTTATTCAGACATCCCACCAGAAAAAGATCAATTTTGTTCAAATCACAACATATTTATTCTGATGACTGAAAGTAATTAAAAAAAAAAAAATCACCCTCCCAAACTATTAATTTCCAAATGCTAATTCCATATGTTATTTAATTTGTATTTTACCTTCTTTAAGTAGCTGCTTTTGAATGCAGATACAAACCAGCCAATCTCTACAATGAAAAGTTTCTTAGGTTTTACACATTACTAAAGGAATTTACAAAATTTGTTAAGTAGAGTAATTTCACAGTTATAAGCCGCACCTGATTATAAGCCACACATCTGGGTAGTTGGGAAGACCACGGGATTTGTCCATATATAACTCGCACCCAAATATAAGCCTCTTTTATTTTAAGCGAGGATCCATGTGCGACAAAGTAATGAGTTAGTAACAGAATCGCGTGATCGTGGGGTTTGTTATCAGGTGCACAATTTGCAAACAGTTTTCACAGACCAGCAAAGCATTTAAACACAGCCCCAGGTGCCCTCCCCATGCCGCAGACCCCAGCACTCCCACCCCCCGCTGCCAGCCAGCCTGGCAGCAGGCTCGCCTGCTTTTCCCCAGGCTTGACTTGATATTATGTTCTCTCTGGGCTGCTGAAAAGCAGAAAAACAAACTCCTGCCAGAAGAGGGAGGAGGCAGCAGCAGGGCCTGGGCCGGCGGCAGCCAGAGGATAACAGGGGGGCAGAGGAGGAGGAGGAGAAGGAGGAGTGGGGGGCTACTCTGGGAATCGGTGCTGAACATCACTCCCTCCGCCTCCCGAGCACCGAGCGGCTGGGTGTGCGTGGGCTGGAGATAGTGCAGTGCTGCTCGCCCTGAGTCCGGCCCAGAGGAGGACAAACGGCGGCAGTGAGAGGAGGAGGAGGAGGTGGAGGAGGAGGGGAGCACCCATGGTGCAGGGCCGGCCCATCCTCCTCCCCAGCGGCCATGCCGCAAGCCTGGCTGGCTCCTCGGCAGCCCTACCACCGGCACGCCCGCCCCGCTCGGCAAAGCCCGCTCCCTACCCACCCTGCCGCATCTCCGTGGCAGCTCTCCACCCGGCCGGCTCTCACTTCTGGGTTGGCATTTCACTGGGATTTGTCCATAAATAAGCCGCACCTGATGATTAGCCGCACTACTGAGGTAGGCTGGATTCTTCAATGAAAAAGGTGCGGCTTATAATCGAGGAATTACTATTAGTTCTTTTTCTGATCATCCAATTCTATGTATTTACCACTGTGCTATGTGTGTAAATACTATAAATTCTATAAACACCTAGCTTTTAATTTGGCATCCTTTCTATCTGCTTTTTCTGGGATGTTTCCTTTTTTGTTACAGAGAGAATTTAGGAATCTCACACAGCTCCTACTCCTTGTGACCACTAAGAACTGCAGTGAAATTTAACTGGATTCTGAGTCTGGATAGGGATTTGTTTGCAACTAAAATTCTCAGCTGTCTCTTTGCAACCAGAAAATTAAATATTTTCATCTTGTTACCATTTCATGGTAATTTTTGATTTCTGACTTCACTTTTCCTTTTTAATTTCAAGTAGTGTTTTTTCTCCCATGTGTGTGATGTATTATATTTTCTTTACACAGTATTCTTTAACTGACAGATTCCTATTTTGCATTGTGTTTTCGTCATTCCTGATGTATTTCACTTCACTGTAGGCTGTGGGGTGGGAATAAAGTCTGTTGGAAGGACTTGCTGTACCATTTTCCACATGGGTATTTCTGCATGGAGTGATATTTAAATGTCTTCTTTCCCAGTTTCAAAATCCTTTTTCTGAAGCAGAACATCAAATGACATTTTGTTATAGCCCAGAAGAGTGTTGAGAGTTGTCATTATCTTTGGTGGTGCTGAAGGTGCTGCCCTTCAGAAGGACCTGGACAGGCTGGAGGAAGCAGCCTGAAAGAGAGGAGCCATCTAAAATCCAATAAAGGATTCAGGTTTCTTAAAATACAGGGGTTTATTCCTGTTTAAATGTTTCTCCAGCAGCTTCAGCAATTCAAGGAGATTCTGTTGTTCTTAGTACTCCAAGAAAGAAACCACTGCTAGTTGCATTTTCCTTTCCCTCTTCTGTCATTTTTGGGGGTGAAGGGGGAGTTGTTTTTGGTTTGTTTGTTTTGTTTTTTTCTTTTAAGCAAATCAGGTGTTACGTAGATCTTGGGAAATGTCTCATGGAAGAAGAATTCCACACACTGGTCCATCATATCACTGCTGTTTCTCTGAAATCACCTCCTTCTATTTATACTGGATGTTGAATTCTAGTAGTTTGGAAAAACTTTACAAACCCAGAAATCTTGGTGTCAGGGTTGTGGTCTTTATTAATTTAACAACAGTAATTTACTAATACAAGTGATTTTAATTGCAAGTCAGTATAACAAATATGACAGAGACAATAATACAAGTATTACAAGGTTAGATAGCTTGGGAATGTGGGACTGAAACATTTTGTGTCTTTAAATAATGAAATTTTAGGTACAAAACACAAGTTTTGAGGAGGTGACCCCCTATTTTTCCTACATATCTTTTGCTTAAAATAAAGAACTTTGTTCCATGGCTGCAATGACCCATTTGAAAAACTGTTGTCACACAACAACAATAATTATGATTTTAACCCTCCATTACAGATTCTTCACATAATATTGTCTCAGGAATGCATTTAATTACTGCCCCCAAAATCATTCAAAGCAGACAGCTAAATAGCACATTTAATTCCATTTGTGAAACCTCTGATCAGCAATTAATGATGGTGTGTTTGGGAAGAATATGCTTAATCAAGCTCTTTAAATTTGCATTTTGGGTTTGCAGATCCAGAAGACTTCAGACATTCCCTAAAAACAATTAATGCCTAAAAGGCAGGCTTTGCATTGCAACAAAATTAGCCTTAAAAATGGGAAAATAGCATAAAAAGAATCATAGAAGAAAGCTGAAAAACACAACAGCCTTTCTTTTGGAATTTTTGGGCTATTATAAATAATTGTAGATATCACTTCTCTTGAGGTTTAATTATTACTGACAGACACCAGCAAATGAGGGTTGATTTTGAAAAGTGCTCACTGAGAATCCAGGTGGGCATCAGGAAATAAGTGAACCAGGCCCAAACCAGTAAATTTCTCTGAAAATTAAAATATCCCTGAGGTAGTGTTTTCACAAATTTGTACTTTATAAAGAAATTATCCTTCAGAATGCTAATTGTTCCAAAACAGTCCATATTTTAGTTGTTCTTGGATCAACTGGGATTTTAAAACCAGAGGAAACCAGACAAAACCAAATAAATAGTTACTTCCTTTTACAGTTCTTTTCCTTGTGGTATATATAATAGTAGTGCTGCTTCTCTCAGCACTCATCTCCTGAAAACTTGTGTTTTGACACCTAAAATTTCATCAGTCACTCATCCCCAAGCTATCTAACCTTGTTCATATTTGTGATAATGACTTGCAACAAAAACAACTTGTATTAACAAATTTCTGTTATTGAATTAGTAAAGATCACAACCCTGACATTGAGGGAAAAAAAGTCTAGAGGTGAGCTGTTGGAATTTCATAAATGGCTGAAACGTTCACATAGCTCCAAGAGGAAAGAATGGTGACTTCTCCAATTTAGAAACATTGGTTTAGATGAGATATTGGGAGGAAAATTTTCTCTGTCAGGGTGGGCACACACTGGCACAGGGTGCCCAGAGAAGCTGTGGCTGTTCCTGAATGCCTGGAAGTGTCCAAGGCCAGGTTGGACAGTATTTGGAACAATCTGGAATAGTAGAAAGTGTCCCTGCCATGGAACTGGATGGACTTTAAAGTCCATTCCTCCTCAAACCACTCTGAGATTCTGCAGTTGTATGATGGCACCAGAAAGCATTCAGGATTCTTGGGGATATTAATGCTATTTTTATCCCATGCTGTAGACTGTAAGATCTTCATTGTCAGCAAATGAATTTTTGTGTTTGTAATCCCATCTGTTACTCACTTCCCTTGCTGCCAGGATTATCTCCCAGGAATAACGAGTCTTAGAGTAGCTATGTGTCTTGAGAGTTTCAGTATCTGCTGGCTTCAGACAGCATTATTTTATCTTTGTCACTTTTGCTTTACAGAGTCTCTAAAGAAATTGGCATTTGCAGAGGTTAAAATGTTAGTGTACAAACACATAATCAAGGATGATCATATGCAGGTGCTTTTATTGCAGAGCTCTGGGAATCAGGGGTAGAGACCCAAATCTGACTCCCACATGGATTCCAGAGGGACAGGTTTTTATAGCCTTTTCCTTATGTAACCGTATAATAATTACTAAACCCATATTGTTCTATTGGATACATTGATCTTATCCAAGCATGGATTCTTGTGATTTTCAGCAGGTCCCCAAAACACACTTTCTCACGATTCTTATTATGATTAAACAATAATATATTCAATTTACCAAACAATTATTACATTTAACAACCATATTATTTATCATATGATGATTACACAGGTGCAGTTTCACGTGATTTAATAAAGACAAAGCTAAATATTTGTTCCCAGGGCCTGGTCCCCTTTCCCAGGCCTACGAGATCCAACCTTTCTTTCCACCCCTTGAACGTCTTGTGTAGGATTCCGATGATTTTAGAAACATTTTCAAACCTATGCTGTCAAAAAGAGGCACAGAAATAAGGTTCAGGCATCGCGCAGAAGGCAGCCACAGGTCAGACTGTCCTACCAAGAAAGGAGCTCGCTGCCAGAGCCTTCAGCAGTGAACTCATGTGCTTTTTTTACTTTTTTTTAAGATTTAGGCTCTTTTTCCTAGCGAGGAACATCAAAAAGGAGATTTTCTCCAACTCTGAATTAGTTTGCACTCAATGTTGACAAGATACGAAATCAAATGTTAATGTACAGGCAATGGCTGAGAAATTGCATGTTTGCACTGGTGGGTTGCTGCTCATTAGCACACTCTGAGCACAAATCCTCATCAATCACTGCGCATTCACCACTGCTGCTCTGCTGAGTCCCAAATGGATTCCTTTTCCAGAGGAAAGCATTATGCCATGGTCATGTTTAAAGGATGCTCAGGAGGTCTCCTTTCAGCTTAGAAAGGGAGGGTTTTATTTGTTTTACTTGTGCTTCTGGCAAATTGCTTGCGGCTTTGAAACTGTCAGCAAGTTTTGTCTTCATCTTGATAAAGTCTTCACATTTGAACAGTAATACAAATTGCAGTTTGTTTACAAGTCTTTATTCTAAAACCAAGCATTCTGATTCACCCTTCTAAGAGAGAAATTTAAACCAAAAAAGAAGTCTATTTTAATGAATTATTTAAAAATATTTATTTATGTTTTTCTTGATTTACCTCTGCACAGCTAACATCTTCCTTTTCCGAGGACCAGATGAATTTCACCCCAAAATAGATGCAACTGTGTTTAAAATACCAAGTTCATTGCTAACCCACTGTGAACAGATGAAATAACCAAAACCAGAATCTGACCTCTGGGGAGGGAGAAAAAGCTTTTTTTGTTGTAGGCAGATGAGTCAGGAAGGTTGAAGTCCTGTTTGAACAGGGTTCCATGGATGACAATTTTAGCAATATACCAAACAGGCAATTAAAGGCAATTCGTGAATATTCTAGTTAATAAATATATATGCTGAAAGTAATCTGTTGCATTGTGAAAAGTTACCCTATTTCCTGCTGATTTCCCATTCCTGTAAGTGTTTCTCTGTGTGTTACATATACATACAGCTTTCATTTTCAGTACTAGAACTCCCATAATGGGTCTTTTTCACTGCCATTTAAGAAGCCAATTCTTAAATTCACAATATTCTTGTTGCAATCTTGTTAAAGATTCCGAAGAAGCCAAAGTTTGCAACCAATTTTGATATTCAGGTAAGGCAAGCTATCTGACTAACAAGGGAATGTTTCCTTTTGGTTTGAACCCACAAATCCATACATTTCTAATTGGATTCACCTAATTTCTGAAGCTACTTATGCCAACATGACATATCTTCTCTTTATTTAAACTAGTTTTTACTTACACAGTAGTAGCTTTGGGTTGTTTATATGTGTTTGCAATGTGCTTGTTTACTCTGCAGGAGTTTGTATGATGGCGCTATTGAAGGACCTGTTCAGAGCAAGATGCCCCAGGGAGTTCTGAAGAAATGTGTCCTTGAGACCAGGACAAACAAAGAAATGGAAAAAGCATAAAACCATCAGTTATTTTTTGTTGGAGATTTTTGGATTTTATTTTTTAGGATTTGTTTTGGGGTTTTGACTGGATTTTTTTTTCTTTTTTTTTTTCTTTTAGTGTTAAGCTGGAATTGGACACAAAGAAAATGAAGAGTTTTCACTTACTAGATGTTGAACTCTGACAGGAGATGCAAACACTCTGGTGTTGGAGTTATATTTAGTCAGGACTGATGGTCTGCATCATCAAGGTATGTGATTCCATGCAAAAGTAGTTCACTCAGGGGACAGGAGGCAGAAGGAGGAGAGAGTTTGCAGAACGAGGATCTCTTCATTCCTTATGCCAACTTTGCTCTTTCTTCAAAAAGCAAATAACTTTGTGCCTGCAGACTGTAAAATAAATGAGTGAAGAGAGGAGACAGATGGCAAAGCATTTTTAATACTAATAATGGGAGCTTCTAGAAATGCCACCTGCAGTGTGAATCACCACCTTCTTACATATATTTGCTTTATTTTAAGGGAAAATAAAGAAACCCTCCATTTCATACAGTTTAAATCTAAATAACTTTTATGTCAAGATAAATTAATGCATGCAGCAGACCCTTTTTTACAGCCTCATGAGTTTGAAATACCTGCTGTGAGAGAACATGACTGATTTCAATGGATTTTTTGTGGACACTGGGTGCACAGTCACCTCTGAAGGTGAGGACTTCAGGACACCCACACTGAACAAACACAGTTACCAAAGCAGATGTAGCTCATACAAGTATTACTGGATTTTCTAAGGTATGTGATATGCAGGAATGAAGAAAACACTACTTAGACAGTCTGAGAAAAGCTTATATCTCATGAATTAATAACCTAGTGAGAAAAAAGCCACTTTAAAACCTCTTTCAACCTAAGGAATGTTAGAATGCTGGTACTGTGTTTTACAGGGGAGACAGGTGTTTATTTCCTACATTTTAGTTGTATGCCTTTTAAAACTTCACATTTTACTTAACACATTTTCTTCCAGACGAGAGCACAGACGGTTTTCCTTAACTGCCAAAATCGCAAAGCAAACATGTTCTGTCTATTTTTATTACATATAAAATATATAGATATTTATATAGACCACAATTCTTTCTCTGGCATGTGTTTGTTTCTATGTAATTTTATATATTCTGCATATTCATATCCAGTTCCAGGCCTGACAAGACTGGAGCAACTCTTTTTGAACCAAAAGAAGGTAAATTTGGATTTATAGAGAGATTTAAAAGGTCCTTTCCAACTCGAACCACTCTTAGGTGCTGTGATTCATGTCTACATTTTGTGGATGTATGTACTTACATAAATACATCTATTGAACGTGTGACCAAATATTTCCAATAATTTCAATTGAATCTATATTTCATTAGGTATTTCTGTTGCTCCTTAGAAGAGAATCACGTTGTTACTGTCTGCTCAGAGTAGGTAGGGAACCTGATTTTAGTAAATTGAATGTGGGCATGCTTTCAAGTAGTATAGTTACTAAAACCAGTATTTCATTTCTGTTCTCCATACATTCAGATAGGGAAAATATCTGAATTCCTAAAGACAGCATAAAAGTATAGGAAATACAGAGAAAAAAAAAAGCCATCTGGAAACCTTCTGATAGAATGACTCCAACTTTTTTATTTTCATAAAAAAGATGTGTTAAGTCTAATTTATTAAACTATCTGCTTAGATATTCTCAGAGCACCTGAAAAGCTGGGGCTGTTTTGTAAAGATTAAAACACTCAATTTAAATCTAAAACAGTTTTTCCTCTACTGTGATGCAATCCTTTGAGGAGTGTGCTATTTCCATTTGATGGCTGCATCAAATCAAGCATCCTAATTACATCATTGATTGGCTTTACTTTCTTTTCTTTTCACAAGGACAATCAACTTCTGAACTAATCACTGTGAGCTTGCTAAGTGGGCAGCTGGAATTTGCAGTGCAATGTGCAAGACAGACACTGAGACGTTTCTCTTAGTTCTGAAAGAGAAAACAGGAGTTTGCTTGATTCTCTGCATTTTCTGAACATCTTTCCCTTGAAGACAGAGGGAATATCTAGGATCAAGTTACTTGGTGTTAAAGGCAGTCTCAAGCTTTTGGACATTAACTCTACACTGGAACATGGAGATCCTGGAATTAGCTTCATTATGGGCAATAGGCTGATGGGACAGGTTTTATGGAAGTTAATTCACTGTTGATTCCTCAATATTGGGTAGTTTTAGTGGCTCTGAGTAATGACCTTTCATTGCTATTTTATTTTCTCTGAGAGTTTTCATCATTGCTAAGCCTGGACTGAAACACAGGCTTAGCTCCACATGATAAACAAATCCCTTGTTATTCAGTAAACGAAAAAATGCAGTCTTTTTTCCTATTAAAAAAGAAAAAGGAGGATAAAATGGGAGGCTGTTGAAGACAGAAACCAAACTCTTCTTGTAGCAATGAGGGCAGGATTTTATTCACCGTCTTGATTCTTTTATGTAATGGACCAGCTTGTTCTTAGACCTGTTACCAAAAGTTCACAGACAAAGAAGTCTGGTGGTGTGACAGTATTTGGAGTCATACAAATTCCTGTTCTTTTTCAAATCCAGAACGAAAAGCATCTTCTACTAAATCTCAGTAGCATGGTAATAGTAGGAAGTGATACTTTGCATAGGTAGACTCCTATGAGGAAAAGGAGCTTTTAGAAAGTTAAGGATACCCACTTTGTAGGTAGCCCTTCTTTTTCTGGAGAAATATTGGAAAGGGCAAAATTTTCCAGGAAGGCAAAAAAGATCCAACAAGCCAACTTGCTAGAAATTCCCCACATAAATCCCTACTTAATAAGTTCACAAGCAACATTCCTGCCAGTGGTGAAGCTGTAAAATATCCCCAGATTTGTTCCCTTATTCCCTGCATAGTCAATGCTCCAATGTTCAGAGCTGTGGCAAACAACAACAAAAAATGCAGCAGCGAGCCTTTATAGATGTGGTTTTTTGACATGAAGCAAATGCAATTCGATGCTGACAAATGCATGGTGTAGGAGCTTGCCAATGGAATAACAAATAGAAAAAGAATTAAGTGTGCCAGCCTGAGAGGGCTGAAAATCATCTTAGCATGTACAGACACGCAAAGGCTTTACAGCCCCTTCGTCCTCTTCTTGCTGTGTCTAGTGTCAATCTTTTTTTATTATTATTTGGCTTTGTCCTCTGAAAAAAAGCCTATATTTGTTTGTTTCTGTGTTCCCTGTGCCCTTTCCCTTTCAGGACTGTGTGAGCTTAGGTCTGGCTCAGCTCTAACTGGATGTTTGATGCCCCACACACCAACAGCTGGATGTGGCTTTAATGCACTCTCACTCCAAAGGCTGGGTTATACATGGCCTCCTCTTATTTACAGTGGCACAATGAGAGTGTGCTCCTTCACAAATACCAATGTATTTGCATTTATTTCAAATTCATCCTGCATCCTCAAAGCCAAGCTGGTTTTGTGCTCACATGAATCACAAGGATTGCATTTCCTCAACTGCCTCCTCTCCCTGTGAGGCACTTTGGAATCTTATCATACATCAGTCAACATAAAACTATGAAAGAATCAGGTCTATAAAACACTTTAAACATAATTCTTGTAATAAATAATTTTCAATACTGTAAAAGAATGAATCACTGCAAAAAAAGAATAAAAAATTAAATATAAGTACACCTGTCTAAACTATGGTTTGGTGAACTCAGATGTTTAAAACTGTGTGTCAACTAATATTATCCTGATAGGAAATCTTGCCTTTATTAAAGATAACCCAAATAAATATATCCTGCTATTAGGATATCCTGGCTCAGGGCATGGGCTCAGGGAGGGCAGCAGCCCCCAAAGGTACTGCAGCACGAAAATGCATTTTCCAGCCTGGCCTTGGACACTTCTTGGGGTCTAGGAACAGCCACAGTTTATACTAACGTAAAAATTATATTTAAGCAGAGAGGTTTTTGTGGGTTTATAATGCTTTGCCTTTGTTTTCGTCTCTATTTCGTATGTAACTTCAAAACTAAGGTACTCTTTGAAATAACATGTGCCAAAAAGATCCAATGTTTCTGTAAGCTGTGGGTTCTTAGAACTAAAATACCATAATTCTCAAATTGAATATTCAGCTATATGTAAAATACACCACCAAAACCTGTTTTGCACTTGGGTAAACCAGTTTCAGACTCTTTAATTTTAATACATTCTAAATGCTGAGTTTTCTACAGAAGAAGGATACACATTGGTGGAAATTTTCTGGCTTTTTTTTTGTTTGTTTGGTTTGTTTTGGGTTTTTTGGGGTTTTTTTGTCCAAAACACATTTATCAATGATAAATTTGGATTTTGAATCTTCAGTCATATCACATCCTGACTGGCTAAACTAAAAGTGGCACAGAGACGAGAAAAAACACTTTTTTTTTTTTTTTTTTTTTTTTTTTTTTTTTTTTTTTTTTTTTTTTTTTTTTTTGTTGAGACATGTAAAACTTTCTGGCCATGAGAAAAAATAATTATCATTTTCATTTTCATTTTTCCTGAGAAGAATAACATATGAAATAATAAATCTTTCTCAAATGATTGAAAGTTGTTATTGATAGAACATTGGAAATAACATACATAAATGCAATTTTCTGAAAAATACCAAAACAAAACAACAAAAACCAAATAACACCCCAAACACCCTAATTATGTACATACATAGGCAAATGGATATTTAAATTCTGGGAACCACTACATTTATTTAGCATGACTCTACATACATTTAATTCTACAAATGTGTTTTCATTTACATGAAAATTGTGGAAAATTTGTACTTTATATAATAAGAATTTTCATCCAAAATTCCTATAAATACTCAGAATAGTTAATGTATTGACATAAGTCACTTTTTTATTAATTAAGTAATATTTAAGCACATAGCCAAGCCGAAAGCAAATATGTTATTACTGATATCTGGAAAAAGGCTAAAAACTAGCTAAAAATCCACATTGTAAAAGCATCACATATATCTGGGAAAAAATAGCTGCTTTGACAGCTCTTTTGGTTTTATAAAAGAGAACCATTGCATTAATTCAAAAAAGATGTTTATTCTTGAAATTGATAGACTTGTTTTAATTGTTGTGGGGTTTTCACCTTTAAGTAAAAATATCATTTTGATTGCTCAATAAAATAAGAGCCTCTAAGGTCTCTTATTGAAGGTTTTTTCCCTGGTAGTGGATAAGCATCACATCTGTACCTGACATTTCCCACAGAAATGGTATTTCACATTTTGTTGAGCGTTTAACATGGTAGTCATCAAATTTAATGTCATCTGTGGCACTGACTCAGAAGTGAGACTAAGTAAAGCCTGCAGAAAATGTGCTTTATTAAGGAAAGTGGTTTGTTAGCCTGGAGAGAGATAGAAAACTTTCGCTTCCATGGATTGGTTCCTTATTTCTTTCTTGTAGTAGTTAATCTTGATACTTGACAGAGCTTGTTTCAACCGTCCCCCAATGAATTTTTCTGTCATTTTCTTTGAAATTTCAAATATCATATTTTCATGACCATAAGGCACGCCAGATTATAAGGCGCAGTATCAGTTGATGGTAAAAATTCAAACTATTTTCATATATAAGACGCACTTTTTTTTTTTTCAATGTTGATCCGCGCAAAACTTTCGCAACTTTTAGTGTAAAATTGAGAGGGATGGACCCGAGGGACATGTGCACGCCTGCTCACGGTCATTTGATTGTGAGCTTCATGTTTGTTGCTGTGCAATGTGAAACAGAAATTGTTTGGAGATCCCTTCAATACTCAAGGTTCAAACATAAGGCGCATTGGATTATAAGGCGCACTGCTGGTTTTTGATAAAATTCTAGGCTTTTCAGTGCGCCTTATAGTTGTGAAAATATGGTAATCTGAAATTCAGAAATGGTTTTTGTACTCTGATGTTATGGTTCATATTTTTAGAACATGAAATAGTCCCTGTATAGCCACCTGTAAACTAAAGGACAAAGCTTTGGATTCTGAACTGTTGGAGTCAGTGAGCCAGGCATTTTCAGGGAGGTGTTGGAGTCCCCATCCCTGGAGGTGTCCATAAAACATGTAGACATGGCACTTTGTGCTATGGTTCAGTGGGCATAGGTGTATGTGGTCAAAGGTTGGACTTGATCTGGGTGGCTTTTTCCAACATTAATGATTCCATGATTCTGTGACGTGTGATCCCAGGACTCTGTGTGTGAGATATGTGGCTTAGAGCTCTGCTGGTTTTTCCCTTCTAAAAAGTTGCTTTGAGGCTTTGAGCTCAGCATTAGAACTTCCCAAACCATTTCCTGATGAGCTCTGTGTCCATCTCCTCTCTGCAATTTCTGCTTAGCACTGATCCAGATGACCTTTGGTGAAGTGCCACTCTCCCCACAAGGACAACCCCTTCAACAGATTTTGAAGCTGTGCCTGCTAACTTCACGCACTCCTGTGGGCAGCAGGACAATTTTAATATTAAAGCAAATTAAAGAAACCAATTTAAAATCTTAATCATAAAGCTGAGGTGTACACACACCTTAAGTATGATTATGTGTTACTCTGGGTAAGAGCTGTGTTGCACAGAACCATGAGATTGACATTCATGAGGAAACTACTCATTTTTTTTTTATGCAGTGTATTACATTATGTTATTCCTTTTTCCTGTGATCAGCATCGAAGTAATTGATTTAAGATTGACAGATAGATTGTTTCTCTCCCAGCCTTTTGCAAAAGTGTGACATTTGCTTCCTACCCCTCCAGATTCTCCAGCTCTAAGGCATCACAGTAATATATATGACTGATAGAAATTTACCTTTGGTTGAGCTTTTAATAAAACCAGGATCTTGACACATTTGCAGTATTCAGGGCCAGCATTCACTTTTTTTTTTCTTTTTTTTTTTTTCCTTTGTTTTTTTCCTTTTTTTATTTTTCTTTTACTTTTTTCATAAGGTAGTAAATTTTTTCCCTTAGTTTTTTTTATTATATACATATGCACACAAATAGCATTGCATCAAATCTTTAGAGCAGTAGAGCCTTCAGCTTTCTGCAAGTTTATCAATAACTGTGCCACAGAGAAATCTTAGAAATCTGGACTACAGATACATCAATTATATCTGTATTATATCAACAAGCATATGCTGTTTACTAAGTTGAACTGCAAGCTGATTTTAAAAGACAGGGTAAAAGTCACCCAACACAGCATCTGTTTATCAGTAGATTTTGTTTCCTATCTCTTTTCCACCTAATTTGTATATGTCTGAATCCAGAAAGGCAAATCTACAGATTCTGTTACAAACAAATTACAGAACAATATACAGCAAGGTAAGTTGTTCTCCTTAGAATATGTCACAAAACCACTGGTCTTTCCCCTGGCTCCAACACAAAAAAAATCCAGATCTCTATTCCAAACTTTTTTTATTGCCTATTTCCCTAGAACTGAACAGATGAATTAAGTGCACTGATAAAATCTGGTCTAAAAATTAAGATTAAAGAAAATACAGAGAAAACTCATTTTGGTGTTTTTCTGAGATAGATATACAATGAATATTCCCGGGTTATTCACCTTGTGAACCAAAATATAAACAGAAATCAGACGGAAAGAGGAAAAAAACAAATGCAAGGAAAATGGGAAAAAATTACCAGGTTTAATATTACTCAAATAATGGAAGCTTGGGACTCAACCAGATGAGCATCTATCATTTCCTGTTTTATTACACTGGTCTGAAGGGAACCAATTTGTGTAGTTTTGTCATTGTGGAGATCATCATCATCATCATCATCATTTTCATCATTTCCCAGATGTGTTTGAAACCAATTCCAGCTTACGCACTAGATCTGAAGAAGAGAATTTGTAATGCCAGTTCAAGCTCTGAATCAGTTATTACATTGCCTACCTGTGAACTTGAGGAAAATGTGTACAAAATCTCTTGTTTGCTACCAAACTCTTGCATTCTGGAAGACACAAAAAGAAAACAATAGGAATAACACTGTTAAATTCCATTAAAGCACTTGGAATTATTGGGCTGATTGGAATGAATCTGTGAATCTTTTGCATTTTAAATGATTATCCAACACAGTCAATCTAAGTTTTCTGTTGAATTCAAATAACTCTGGTATCCTGCCAAAATCTATGTAAAATTGAAATTGAAGGCTTGAGCTAAGAGCATATCCATCTTGAATAAATAATGTTAACATATATGCGTGTAGAAAAGTATAACATATATGTGTGTGTTAATCTCATCTGCCACTGAACACTTAATTTTAGTCACTCTTGACATGGTAAGAACTTGAAGGACTCTTACAGTTCTTGTAAGCATTTCCTAATGCAAATCAATGTGACACAGCAATCCATGACAATAAAATGTTTTGAACTTCAGCAGGGTGAGTTCAGTCAGAGACCTCTGAAAGGTTGGGTTACATTAGGAGATGGAAGCTGAATGACAATGCAGGAAGTGAAACACTGGTTCTGAAAAAGAATAAAGGATGGGCTCCCTGAAAGTACAGACTAGCCTTAACTCTGTAAGAAGCAGAGAGCCAGAGAATTATGGAGTGGTTTGGGTTGGAAGACACCTCAACTAACAGCTTGTTCCACCCCCTGCCACAAGGAATCTCCATGAGGACATAGAACTGTGGAAAATTACACTCACCTACAACTTGGTGCAATCTTTATCATTCCCTATATCTAAATTAAAACCCCATGACATTTGGTAGCTGCCAAATTGGAATACTAGCTCCAAAAAGATTTTTTTAGGGGTGGGAATTGTGGTAGGGAGTTCCAATAATTGGATTGGCTTTAGATCAGAAAGGAACAGCATAAAGGACTTCCTAGCAAAGTGCAAGCTTAAAGAACCTCTTTGGTTTGTTCCTTTGGAGCTTATTTTAATATCTTAGCATACTTTCATACATTTCATACATTGTTTTACAGAGAAAATTTCATAGGCATTTTGAAGTCATTTAAACTGTGAGTTTACTTAATGCTGAAAAACATCATCTGTGTTCCACAGCCCTAGAAGACCTGAGTTTTAGAGAACTTCTGGACACCATCTGGACCAACCCTCCCACTGATTTCACAACCTTTCTTGATAACCTGCTTCCACATTCAAACACTCTCACAAAGTAAAAATAAAAAACAACCCAACCTGAAATTTTCCTTATGTTTAAGTGGAATTTTCTGTTTCAGCTTGTGCTGATTTGTCTCTTGTCATGACACTAGGAACCACTGAGAAGAAAGAGTTTGGTACTTCTATGCCCCTGCCCTCCCTACCTGGAAACTACACAAGTGTTTTCTAGTGAAAACAATAATGAGAACAAATGCAAGGAAACAGTGTGTGAAATTGCTTCTGGTATTTCATCATTCAAATGTATAAACGAAAATGGTGAGGCTCCAAGCAGGAGGGAGAGCTGAATGCTAAAGGAGGCAGAGAGGGGAGAAGAGTTGTGGGAATAAGCAATAGATTTTTTTTTTTATTTTTCAGTATTGCTCCCCTTGAAGAGACCATGGATCGCAGTACCATGACAGACTTTAATCTGATTTTGGGAATAGGTGGTAGCTGTGGACACAGACACCTGCCTTAAGTATATTGAGAAAACATTTGAGTTTGAATAAAAGGTGACCCTAGTGCTTCAAAATCGAGCAGGGCTTTAAAGCTTGAAGGTTATTAATTGCTATACAGTCACAGGTTATTAATTGCTATATACATAAATTCAGTGAGGTTATGACCTTTCCTACAGAGGTGCTAACATTAAGCACCTCTCAGTGAGGGAAATGAGAAAGCAGAGTTGTTTTCTCTCCCTACAATCAAAAGAATTATTCATATGATAGCTCCCAGATAATGATTTTTGCTACACAGACCATTCTCCCTTTAATTATTTCACTATAACATTTCATGGACAAAAGTACTTTCTAGAAACAGTTGGTACCTTAAGCAGATTTTTCTTTTTATTTAACATTGTTACTATTAATTGGTGAGACCATTCTCTCATCCAGTTCTCTGACATAATTTTATTTGTACTTCTGACTAAGCAAGGTGCTCAAAAAGACAGAAAAATAAGTGGAAAAGTATCTTTCTATATAGTAGTAAATAAAAAATTGCATAGAGTTTGTACTTAGTCATCAAATGGGGAAGTTGCACGATCTTTCAGAATTCAAGTGAAAGAAAGGAAAACAGCAGAAAGATATCATTAACTAAAAAGGAAAAATTGTAACAAAGTCCTACAGGTTACCTGTGATCAACTCCTTTTGATTTTAATGTTTTATTCAGTCCAGATCTGGGCCAAAAATCTTGGTTAAACAATATTAGAGCCATTCCAAGTGTATTCTGGAGCATAGAGAAGAAACTCATAATTTTGATGCTGGAAAATGACCAAATCTTATTTTTTTCCTTTTTCTTTTCTTAAACATATTGCCAAAATAAAGCAATAAAAATTACTTATCATCATATCATGAAGTTTTTCGTTTAAACATAAAGGTTCTGTCATTAATAATGCTGCAGTTAATTGTGAAATACTGAGAAAAGCATTTTCTCTAATGTATACAATTTTACTGTTTCCTCTGTGTGTATTATTTTGGTTCTGGGCATTTAGATCCCTGCCCTAAAAGCTACAAACAACCAAACTTGACATCCACATTCTGATACAAAATGGAATTATTCAGATAATCAGATAAAACCTACAGAAAGTACTTTTCTAATGTTGCTCTTAGTTTAAATGAGTAAAATTAGAAAGAGCAATACAAAAATAATAAATAAGTCACTTAAAAAAATGTTTAATCATATAAATGCTATGCAGTCAGTACTGATGGCTATTGTGTAATTCATTTATCTTTCGATAATTGCAGCAATTGTTTCCTAAAATGTCCAGTGATGGGATTATTTTACAAGACAAATGTAGGTATGTAGAAGATTACCAGTTTTATCAAGCCATAATATGGACTGAGAGAACACAAAATTCATTGCTATATTCCCATGATTGTCTGATAAAATCTGTATTATGCAGAGTTATAAATATCTACAGTTGCATTCTCATTTACATTTAGGCAAATAAAAGACTTTTACCATCAAGGAAAGGTATTGTGAACTGATAATGGAAACAATCTGATGTTTATTGAGAGATGGAAATCAGTGTGCAGAAACAAACCCCTTTTTCAATATGCATGAATGTAGCTCAAATATCAGAAATTATCACTTTGACTGTAAAAGTTTAATTAGCAGAACAGTCGTTCTCTCAACCACAGACAGGCTGGGATGGTAAAAAATTCTGTGAGAGCTGATTTTTTAGTGAGACAATTTGTTTTGCTTTTTCCACATTTGCAAAGAAATGTGGAAGTGCAAGACATCCCCAAGACCCCATCCATGTATGTAAATCCTTGTGGGAATGTGTGGATCTGGAAAGAGCTTTACCCACCTGCTGGAAGTGCAGGTCTTCCAAAAAAACACTCAGTGAAAATTCCACTCACTAATCCAATGGCTTCAATCATTCCCAAGTGAAAAAACTTCAGAAAGACAACCTAATTAAGTTTAATTAAGGAAGGAGAAGCCTCGGGCTTATCTGGTTCTTGGTAAATGATGTCTTGAGACCTGGTGTGTCAATGCCATGCGTTGATGCTGCTTTCTGATAGGATTTTATTGTATCTCCAACTGCTTCCAGATAACTCACATCAAAGCTTCTCCTCCTTTGGGGCAAGCAATCTTTATAATTGGGAGCACTTTCAGAGTAATCATCCCAACACAACATCTCCAGAGTATCCAAGGGCTATGTTCTTCCACTTGACTGCATGACCCACTTTGCAAACTCAGGGGTCTCTTGGAGGCCTTTCCACACATGGTACCAGCAATGTAAGAGGAGACAGTGTCCTTAAAGGGATTAGAGCACATTAGGGTCAGAGCTTGGGGCAGCCTGGAAATCATCCTAAACAGAAAAAAATCTATAGGTCAATCGGGTTAATTTTTTAAAGCTGCTTTGGGGAAGGAAATTCAGATTGAGAAATGTTTATATATACGTACACACACAAACCTATTTCTTTATATATCTATATTTATGAATATACCAGAAACAGTCATCTTGTGACCAAAATGCCTACAGTGTAGAAAGGACTGTCCTCAGGAAAGCTTTTTTTTCCTAAAAAACCTGATCGAGGCAATCTGGTACACTCCAGAATGACAACTGGAAAGGAAGGAGCTAAAGAAGGTGTTGATAAACCCATGTGGAGCAGCACACCAAGTCTGACAGAACTGAGCATAAAAGGTTGTGCTTTGAGAGAGGCACATGGCACTGAGAAAGGCAACAGGATACAGAGCACTGTTAAAACAGCATTAAACAAACTTTTACAAAAGCGTGTGTGTGGTTTTTGGTCTTGTACTGAGCATCTATTTGTATTTAATTACTGAAGTAACACTGACTTCTTACCTCCTAAAGTTTGCCTGTTGGTAAGTTTGACACCATTTTATCTCCATTGTCATTATGGGATCAATAAAGACACTGAAGACCACCAACCATCTTCATCTCTCCTGAACTTCAAGGCCAAATATCAGCTGGTCATTCTTCAACTGCATTGCTCGTTTCCTAAAATCATGGGGGCCAAAAAATTAAGGAGGCACAGGTCAAATATAGAGATCAACTCAGATAAAATAAATGCTCTTCCAAATAATAGTTCAAGTAGTTTAGCAGCTTCTATCAGCACAAAGACCTTGAAAGGAATTAAATAAACTACTGTTAAATAATCAGCTCCTCAAACTAAGTAAAATCATATTCTGGAAAAGAATAGAGAGTTCTGTCTAATTCACAGAGAAAATGGGAAATTTATAAATTCATTTACCAGAAAAATTATCCAAGATCTGTAAAGAATCTGCTTTAGACATTTAGATGTCACCAACTACTTCTGCTTTCTAAACCATCTGATTTTTGAGAGGAAGAATTCCTTATCATGGGCCAGCACTTGGGAATCCTTTTGACAGCCAGCCACATACTCCTCAGATAGTCTCCTGTAGATGATTTCTAGCAAGTGCTGGGGGTGTTGGACGCTGTACAGCACAAATGTGTGCAACAAACAGCTCAGGGAGCTGCAAACAATGAATTATGGCATTCCAGCCATGCTGTGGTGGGCCATAAATCAAGAGCTGTGGATCCTGCTGAACCAGCAATGTCCTTAACCTTGCTAAATTCCTGATGTGTAAATATGAAGACTTAACAATGTGGCCTCAGAACAAATTTCAGGGTCAAATATAACACCAAAATTATTCAGCGAGAATGCAATTTTCTCTTTCCAACCAGTGGGGCCATAAACGAGGTGCTGCTATTCAGCAGGCAGTGGGCCAAATAAAATCACTTCTGCTTTAAGTACCAAATGTTAGCAGACACTCTACACTTAACATCTCTTAAGTATCTTTCCAGGGTAGAGACAGATTTATCTGTGTCATCACGAGCTGTTTGATACACCTATTATATTTGGGTGTCATCAGCCTAAAGAGAGTAATTAGGATCATGCTTATAGAACCAACAACCCTTCCAGGAGCACACACTGTGCATGTTAAATAGGACTGTCGTGCCTGCAAAACCTGGACTGGGATTGCCAGGCCTTGCCACTACCCTAACAGTTGTAACCCAGAATTTAGAGAAAGAAAGGAAAAAATAACTGAGCAAAATTAACCATTTATGCATTTTCCTTTTATCCTATTAAAGTATTTACAGTAATTTCACAATTATAAGCCACACCTGATTATAAGCCGCAC